>JAQQSK010014903.1:0-10966 GCA_028658325.1 Potorous gilbertii | reverse complement strand
CTAGCCCTACAGGACAAAAGAGAAGATGGGGTAAGGGAAGGGAGGGATGATAGAAGAGAGGGCAGATTGGTGATATGGGTAATTAGAATGTCCAGTGTATTGGGGAGGGGGGAGGGGACAAATGGGGAGAAAATTTTGGAACCCAAAATCTTGTGAAAATGAATGTAAAAAGTTAAATAAATGTATTTAAAAAAAAAAGTGCTTTGATCCTGACTTCTCCCTTCCCCAATCTGCCCTCCCTTTCCCCTGCCTTTCTTTTCCCTTTCCCCTCTACTTTCCTGCAGGATAAGATAGATTTCTATACCCGATTTAATGTGTATGTTATTACCTCTTTGAGACAATTCTGATGAGAGTAAGGTTCACTTACTACCTCTCACCTCCCTCTGCACTGTAAAAGTTTTTTCTTGATTCTTTTATGTGAGATAATTTACCTTATCCTACTTCTTCCTTTGTCTTTCTGCAAGTACTTTCCTCTCTCACCCCTTAATTTTATTTTTCACATATCATCCCCTCAGGATATTCAATTCATACCTGTGCCCTCCGTCTATATATACTCTTTCTATCCACCCTAATAATGAGAAAGATCTTATGTATTACAAATATCATCTTTTCCAGGTGGGAATGTAAACAGTTTAACTTTAATAAGTCCCTTATGGTTTCTATTTCTTGTTTACATTTTCATACTTCTCTTGAGTCTTCTATTTGAAAGGCAAGTCTTCTATTTAGTTCTGGTCTTTTCTCAAGAATGCATGAAATTCCTCTATCTCACTGAATATCCATTTTTCACCTCAAGGATGATATTCTTCAGTTTTTCTAAGTAGGTGTTTCTTGTAATCCAAGCTCTTTTGTCCTCTGGAATATTACACTGGAATATATCTGATTCTTTAATGTAGAAGCTGATAAATCTTAAATTATCCTTGAATTGTTTCTTTCTGGCTTATTTTCTCCTTGACTTGAGGACTCTAGAATTTGGCTATAATATTCCTGGAAGCTTTCATTTTGGTATCTCTTTCAGGAGATGACCAGTGGATTCTTTCAATTTCTATTTTCCCCTCTGGTTCTAGTATGTTAGGGCAGTTTTCCTAGATAATTTCTTGAAAGGTGATGTACTGACTCTTTTTTTGATCATGGCTTTCAAGTAGTCCAAAAACTTTTTAAATTCTCTCTCCTGGATCTATTTTCAAGTTCAGTTGTTTTCATCTATTTTTTTCATATTTTGGTTTTGTTTTATAATTTCTTGATTTCTCATAAAGACATTAACTTCCATTTGTTACACTCTAATTTTTAAGGAATCATTTTCTTCAGTGAGCTTTTGAACCTCTTTTTTTTCCGTTGGGCTAATTGTGCTTTTTGAGGCATTCTTCTCATCAGCTATTTGGATCTCTTTTGTCATTTAGTCTAGTTGGTTTTTCAAGGTGTTATTTCCTCCAGTATTTTGGGGGTCTCCTTTACCAAGTTTTTGAGTTTTTTTTATGATTTTCTTCCATCACTCTCAATTTTCTCCTGAATTTTTCCTCTACTTCTCTTACTTAATTTTCAACATCATTTTTGAGTTCTTTCATGACCTGAGACCAATTCATATTTTTCTTGGAGGCATTAGATTTAGGAACTTTGACTTTGTTATCTTCTTCTGGTTGTATGTTTTGGTCTTCCTAGTCACCAAATAATTTTCTATAATCAGAATTTTTTTCCCAGTGTTTGTTCATTTTCCCAGTCTATTACTTGATTTTTAACTGGTTGTTAAAGTAGGGCTCTGCTTGTAGTGTGGATGTTCCACTGTCCCAGCCTTCAGGGGTTTTGTTCAGCTGGTTTTGGATATGCTTCTAGGGATCTGTAAGTTTTCAGTTCTTCTAAAGTGCTATGACACAAGTAGACATGTTTACTCCTTTCCTGGTTTATATTCTGGTCTGTGAGCAGCCACAAGCACTCTTTTCTGCCATGGAACTGTGCAGAGCATCTGCACTCCTCTGTTTATGCAGTCTCAGCATAGGAGGGGTTTTGGAGAAAACAGGGAAGTCTCTATCTTTACTCTGTCATATGCTAGGGCTCCTCCTCACTCCAAGACTGCCACCCAGGACTGTGACCCAGATCCAAGTATAGGCAAAGCAAAAATATCCTGCCTCACTGCTAGCAAGGAGATCCCTGTGATCTCCTTCTTTACCATTGCTTAATCTCCTATCCATCTGTGTGATGAGATCTCCAGAAGCAGCTGCTAGCACTGCCACTGCCACTTCTGATTCAGTCACTCCAAAGGGCTGCTCCAGGTTTGCTGAGGCCAGGGCTGGACTGGAGTTGCCTACACTGAATTGCACTCCTCTCTCACCCAGGTCAGACAGAGATTTCCTGCTGACCAGGGTCCTGCTGACCCTGCAGTCTGTGGGTTGCAAAGTCTGGAAATCATCATTGCTGTCAGTGATTCAGGCCCTTGCGACCTGCTCTGGGTTTGCCAGGGCAGGGTCTGCTTTGGTCCAGCCTATGTTTGTGCTCATCTTTCAATCTGGAGCAATAGACTTTACTGTCAAACTTCCAGATTATCTTGGGCTGGAAATTTGTTTTACTCTGTCTTTCTGTGGGTTCTGCTGCTCTAGAATTTGTTTAGAGTTGCTTTTTAAAGGTATTTGGAGGAGTTTGGGAGAAAACTCAGGGAAGTCTCTATCTTTACTCTGCTATATTAACTCCACCTCCACTAAGTTAATGTATTTTCAATAACAAAAAGTTTAATGAAAGGACAAGTGATTTTGTTAATTTGTTTGTGCAAACAATTTTAAAAACCATAAACAATTAGCTATTTTTCCATGTAAAAGTCAGACTTTTTTTTCTTTTGAGACTGTCTCCTTTTCTTGTTAATGATGAAATGACAAGTTCTATTGTCTGATCTCATTGCTGATTGGTAAAAGAGTTTTGATGTTTCCAACTTAAGTTGGTTTGTCCCTTCTTTGGCAACCCTTCTCCAGGGGACTTCGTATACTGAGGTCAGAGTTCAGTTTTATTTTACTCAGCTCAGAACTTCCTAGTATCTGGGATGACAACCGTATGCCTTCATGCCTAGTTTAGGAAATGATTTTTTTAATGATCACTGACAATCCTTATTGAATTTTTAAAACTCCAGATATAGGTATCTGGCCAAATACTATATACCACCATTGAATTAGATATTGAGTCATGCTTATGGGAAATGCTATCTGACTTTTTTTTTAAACAAAGTGATTTGATCACAAAGCTGTTAGTACAGAAAAAATAAAGATTCAAAAGTGCACTTCTAAATGAATTCAGAAGAAAACACAGGGCAAAGATTATATCAGCCAAGTAAAGCAACACATACACACATACATACACACACAAACTCTCTAGGGTTCATCTGTGAGGTGGCATCAGGATTAGTACTTCTTCAATTATAATAGTTTGTACATGACATTGACCTAGGACTGACTCTTATTTCCAATGGCTGGAATAAGACTGAAAAATTATCTCTAAAGGCTAATAAAAAGAATCTAAACTAACAAAATAGATTTGAATGTAGATGAATTTTGAATTCCTTACTTCTATTTAAAAAATCAACGACATAAATACAGAATGTTTATTTCTATGTTTAGAGGGGAAAGAGGATCTGTCTAAGAGTAGTAAAAGAGAGAGGGAGGGAGAGAAGGAAGGGTGAATGAGAGGGAGGGTGAGAGAGAGAGAGAGAGAGAGAAAGAGAGAGAGAGAGAGAGACAGAGAGAGACAGAGAGAGAGAGAGAACGATTTCTGTTGTCTGTGTTTTCCATATAAGTATTAACTCAAAGCAATTGCTACTAATATGTCAAGGATTAAAATATTAGCTAAGTCAATAAGACATTGGGGTATAGGAGGACAGGAAGGAGCAAGGGAGAAGCAAATTGGGTTAATTAGGAATCTTCTCAAGCCTCAGAGAGGAAGTCTGAGAACAAGTTATCAACAATTTTAGGTGAAAAGTGTAGTTAAAACTAGCATCAGAAATAGCGATGGGATTAGAATTTCAAAAAGTCAAAGGAAACTGAAGCATTAATTGAGTCTCAAGGATAAAGTAATTAGCATGATTTCTCTAAGAGTAGGTTTTTGACTGCCCCTTTCCAAAGCAACAGTGTCCCCTGGATATGCATATTGAACAAATATTAAATTCGTTATTGCTTGCTAGACATTGGGGCTACAAAGATAAAAATGAAACAATTCCTATCCTCAAGGACCTTAGGAAGTAAGTGAAATTAAATGTTTAGTTTGGTGGCTCATCTGTTTGAGTTAAATATATCATGTATGTAAAGGTAGGTGATAGTGTTGAGATGGAAAGGTGCTCAGAACCGCAAAATACTGACATGCAGGTTTCTGCCCAGACGAATTCAGCTCAACTTTATTTGTGCCCAAGATAAACAAAGTTTATTCAAGATCTGCCATACTGGGTAGACTCTTAAGGAGTCTGAGCATTTGTGACTTTTGTATGGGCAAGCAGGCCAGATAAAATCTGAGCTAGATGTAATCTGAATTAGATTGAATCTGAGCATCTTCATGGAGTCAAGATGGAGCTTATATACATAAAGATTGTGGGAGAAATCTAGACTTGATCAAGTAGTCTGCGGTAACTAGAAGAGGTGACTGGGAGGGGTCTTGATGTGAGTGGTCTGTAAACTGAGGTGGACTCCAGGAACCAAGAGAATGGGATTAAGGGTGGGAAGAAGGCCACTTGGAGATAACAGACAATGGAGGGCTAAGCATGGTTAAGGATAGCAAAGAGTCAGGCATATCTATAATGGAAGGTTTATGGTCTCAGGTGAATGCCATATCAAATGGAAAGATTCCAGAGTTCAAGGTGGCTCCCAGAATCTATGCCCATCAACAGGTCTACTGAGATGTTCAAATTATATATATATATATGTATGTATGTATGTATGTATGTATGTATATAGCTTACCATCTGAGCTGTGGACCTCACATTGTATGAGAAATGTTGATAAATAGAGCAGGCATACTAAGGAACTGAAAAACTAGGGTTTATCTGGATAAGACTACCCTATTATACTAATTACCAATTATTAAATTGGGATCCTAGGTTTTTCTCTTTAATGTCTCCATTAAGGAAATTAATGTGAAAGTCAGTGTCTTAAGGACATGACTAATGAGATTATGCTTTTACTTCAAGGCACATACGCTTCAGTCTTGATTGAGACCCCACCCAACTAGGAAATCCAACTTCTGTTTAGAGTGTAAACAGAATGCAGTCTGGGAAAGTCCTTATCCTGGAGAAAGCAGCCCCTGTCCTTGTACTACTCCATTAAAGTTCAGGGTGACCTAGCTCATGAAGGAAGTAACCAACCAAAGTGGTCTGTATGGAGACAGATTCTCCTGTCCAGATTGCTGAAAGGGGCTGTAAATATTTAATTATCCAAGGAATTAAAGCTTCATGTCATTCAAAGGGCTAGGCAAAAAGTGTGCGTGTATGTGTGTGTGTGTAACATACACATATATACATACATACACATGCATACACACACCAACATATATTATGTAAATTACATGTACATATGTGCTTATATATATGTATACATATACAAAATAAATGCAAAGAGAATAAATAAACATAATGGAAATAACTTCATGGTAGTTTGGGAGTAAGGGAACTTTGGTAGATCTTGATGAGTTCATACAAATGGAATAGTTTGCCTTCTGGAGGCCAACTCTTTAATGATAATCTTTGAACTTTGATAAGATTAGTCCAATGAGTTTGATGTTGGACATGGACTCAAACCCTTTCCAGCTTTAAGGTAGCATGTGTTCTAGCTTGTGCTGCACTGACATAGCTTTCAAGAGCCCAGAGTAATTTCAACAACAAAAAGTCAGAGGAGTGGGGCTTTAATAGAAAAACAAAACAAAAATAAATCATCACTATTAAATGTCATCATGGTAATTTTGCCCCATTGTTTCGGTTTTTGAGGGTTTTTTTTAGCTTTAGATTTTGTGCATTCTACTCAATGTATCATCTTTGCCTGGACTTTTTTTCTTTTTGTGACATCATTACCAAGTGTGCACAGGCAATGAATTCAAGAAGATTGATCTGAGACGCAGTACTCTCATTCAATGTTTGGAAAACAGTTTTATGGGCAATTTTTAAAAAGGGCATAGAGTGAAATCACGTGAATTTTCAAATATAAATATACATATATAATTATTCATATTTTATTATTAGCAAGTAGTTATTCAATACAATAGATACTAGAGAAAGTTTGAGGAAGCAATAGAAATGCATCTGCTGAAGGGCAATAAGAGGCTTGAAGATGTGTGGATTTAGGGAAGTATGAGAAAACAAGAGGTTATGCTGCTTTGAGCTATTGAGAAGGATGTTATTGGACAAGTGCTGTGAAAGGAAAATGAGCTTTCAGGAAGTAGTACAGCAGCAAGTGTTCATTACAGGGAACATCGTATGAAAGGGCTATTTACACAGTTCTCTGAAAGCAGAAGGATTTAAACAAATACCATAATTTAGAGTAATTTTGTAAATTCCACTTAACATTTTTGGAAAGATTGCTTACGTTGGTTTTGCGTTAAAGGACATGACACTTTTTAAACAACATGTATTGAAAATAACTGCAATATCTGTGAGGTTTTTCTAATCTCCTCTTTTATATTACAGTACCTTGGGAAGTCTTTAGCAATCCTGGTTATTCATGCTCCCTGGTTTGGTTTCTAAAAAAGAGAAAATAAAATAGAATCCCAAGAACGAGATTGCATTTTTCATTCTCAAATCCTTCCAAAATTGAGAGAAAGTCAAAATAATATTTGACATTTTGATGGCACTTTGTGGTTTGCAAATTGCTTGATAAACATTATCTCATTTGAGTTTTACCACAGACCTGGAAGGTTGGAGCTATTATTTTCTTCAATTTATAGATGAGGAAACTGAAGCAGAAGGCAGTTAAGTAACTTGACCAGTGTCACACCTCTAAGTAATTGAGAAAGGATTTGAAGTCATGTCTTTCTGACCTCAAATCCAGCATCCTCTATACTAGGCCACTTAGTCGATAATACTTCAAAACTGGAAATAGCTATGTAGACAGAACCCTGATATGTTTTATTCATTGGTGTTGAATACTGCACTATAGACATTACATATTTATGGTAATTGACCACATGACAGGAGACACAAAATAGTTAATAGAAAGTCATGAGTTGTTTTATTTTAGGCCTTGTGTCTCCAGCTCTTAGCATAATGCCTAGCATATAGCAGGCATTGGATACATGCTTATTTTACTGAATTTTAATGAAAATGTTTTGGTACCAGGTGCTAGGCATGTATGCAAATGAGGTTAAAGACAGAATCAAAAGATGCCCTATACAGTAAACTTTTTATAGCAATTCATTCTATTGTAGCAACATACTTGAAATAGTATGCCTATTAGTTGGAGAGTGGCCAAACACATCATAGTTTATGAAAGCTGTGGGATATCACTGCATTGCCACAGAAGCAACATGTACAGTATTCAGCAAATCATGGAAAGAATAAATTAATAAAATAAATAAAACAACTCCCTCTCTTTATGCATATATATATATATATATATATATATATATATATATGATAGATATATGCAATGGACATAATAATATATGTTAAATTAAAACAAATGAAAGTGAATTATGTGGAATTATGGCCAAATTTGACCCAGAAGAAGAGGTGAGAAAAAAATGTACCTTCCATGCATCTTTGCAGAGGGGGATGATTGTAAGATGGTATATTGTCAGACACAGGTGATGTTTTGATTGGCTTTGTTGAGTTTCTCTTTTTCAGTGTTTTCATTTAAAATCTTTCTTGTAAGGGTTGACTCAGTGAGTGAGGGAGATGGAAACATACATGTAGAAATAAAGTTTATAGAAAAACAGAAGATATCAATAAAAGTTAAATCATCAAAATTAAAAGGTAAAGAAAAAAAATTATGGTACCATTTCCCTCTGATTAGTTTGTATACCTTATCTGTTACCAGCACTAAGAGTAAAGATCAAGAGGTATCTTTAGGATCCTTTCTGAAAAGCACTTCACAGTCAAGCTAATGCAATGGTAATAGTATTGTAGCTGTATATTTTCTAGTGAATGTTATTTACATTTTAATATGCATCCCTTAAGCTTCTATGTATAAACTGCAGAAGTTTCGATGCACAATTTGAAATATATGATACTGTTTGCAAATAGGGCCAGTGGGGCTAGGGTAATTAAATTAATTACTTTTCTGCACCATTGTACTTATTTGTAATAGTGCTATATTAAAATTGTTAACTTCTAAGCATACAGCGACTGTGGAACATTCACCCGATCAGTCTGGTAGCTTGTATTAAAACTGTTAACAGGTGCCTCACGCTGTGGAACAAATGGCTAATTGATTGTTCCATTTCAACTCTTGCTCTGTTCCATTTAAAGACTAGAGTGAATGAATGAAGGAAGAATAAGATACTTTAAATAACATTTCTTTTTATTTCATCATTATATTTACTTTTGGAAGATATCTTGTTAATATTCTTCCACTTCCTACCAAAATATTTTTAAATGAATGATATTCTGCACAGTCATTTTTATTTTCTTTCTCCAAATATTTTTGAGGTCTCTATGGTATACAGTGTCCTTTTTATTCAAATCTCAAGCCTCATATTTGGAAAGGTGATTTGATAGGTACTTGCTGATAGGTACATGATCAGTGACAGACAAATTAATTATTGATATTTCCTTAGTTCATTTGCAACCAAGATGTACCTGGTAATCTTCTGTTCTAACACTATTGAAACTGTGCCCTCATTAATAAGGGGATTTCTTCCAGTAATGCAGAACCCCTCTATGCATGCCTATCATTGGCAACTTTCAAACAGATCCTTCCATAGTGTTATCATGGAGAGTTCACTCAATGTGACAGAGGACCTTGCTCACATTCCCTTTATACTGTGTGGCTACCAATGGAGCAAATAATCTGTCCATAGAGTTATGCTTCCCAGAAACTATGTGACTAGTCCATCTTTTTCATTTCCTTATAGTTATTGTAATTTTAAGTTGTTTGTTTATACCCATCATTTATTTCTCTATTGCCTTTTGAGTTATTCTCAATTTCAGCTCTTAAGGGATCTTAGTATTTCAAGGTTTCAAGTTGTGTACTAGCACATGAAAAATACTGGTGTTTAAAAGCAATGGTTTAGTCAATGGCTTAGTCAATGGCATTGCATTTTAAGAAGAAATTCTTCTGAAACAAATATATTAACAACCCTAGGTCAGATAGATGATATCATAAACTCTGATTTTTCTCAAAATATAGACCACTTCGGGTGATGCATTTTTGATATTTATGAAAAAATATACACACACTCATATCCCATTTTTGCAATCTAGAAGAGATTGTACTTATGAGTCCACAGGGCAGAGTAGAAAAGACTTGAAGGGAAATTTTAGCTACTTAAGCTCTTTCCTTATTTTAATATAATTTAAATAAAATTTAGCCCAGAGCACATGAAGAAAGGAAATGGAAGTATATAATCAATTTTTACCTCTCTAGAAAGAAGTTAACTATCTCCCTTTACCAGATTAGGAAGAAAAAAACAAAGATTGTGTTGGCCACTTGGATTTATCTGAGCCTCTTTTAAAAATAAATCAATAAATATTTGTAAAAGCACCTACTATATGCTAGTATTATGCATAAAACAGGAGAGTACCTGCCCTCACAATCCAATGTGCTGAAAATTTATAAGTCTAGTTAAAGCCAAGGAAAATACTGCACATGCGTAGCTCAAGTCTATTTTCTCACTTGGCACATAATTATATATATGTGAAGATTTATCACATTCCCCTCCTTTTCTTGAAGTTTGCAGATGCCACATTTCTAGATCTTGCTGGTAACTTTTTGACTGTGTTGTCTTATCATTGTCATGGTTCATTCTGGGTTCATTTTCTGGCTGTCCTTTCAGGTTCTGTTGATGTTTTATTCCTGTAATCATTAATTTAGCTGTTCTTTCATTAATTTAGTACTTGATGATAACTTCAAAAATTTCTGTGTTACTTTCTAAAATAAATGACTCTTTTCTCTGCTGTTTCAAATTATATTACAATAAGGCATGCTTCAAATAAAACTTTTTAAAACATGAATAGCTAGTGGGGAGGAGCCAAGATGGCAGAGTAGAAAGACACACTTATGCTAGCTCTGAAACCACCGCCTATAAAATATCTGTAAAGAAGAACTCCTAACAAATTCTGGAGTGGTGGAAGCCACAGAACAACAGAGTGAAGGAGATTTCTGTTCCACACAGCCCCGAAAAACCAATCCCAAAGGTCTGTTGTCCTACGGACGGGAGCAGAGCCCAGCCCTGCCCTGCCCGCGCGGCACAGAGAGGAACAGATCCAAGCAGGCTTCAGGGAAGGAATCTTCGGTGGCTGTGAAGGTCCCTCCACCCACAGGTGCTACAGGTCAGTGAGAGAGACTTCTTGGCTGGCTGAGAGGGGAGCAGAGTGTCTCCATAACTCAGGCCCCCTTGGGAGGCAGCAGCAGAGGCAGCAGTGGCCAGAGGCTCCCAGAGCAGACAGAAGCTCGGCAGCAGCGCCATTACAGAAGGTCTTTGCATAAACCCCCTGAGGGAAATAAGCCTGGGAGGCTGCCCTGTCCCCACCTGAGAACCTGATTTGATCTTACCCTGAATAGCAGCCAGGCCCACCACTGAAAGCCCTGAGGCTGGGGAGCAGCATTTGAATCTCAGACCCCAAGCACTAGCTGGCCTGATCTAGGTGGGGGTGGAGAGTAATCTCAGAAGTCAAGTAACTGGCTGGGAAAATGCCCAGAAAAGGGAAAAAAAATAAGACCATAGAAAGTTACTTTCTTGGTGACCAGATGTTAGCCCCTTTCCTTTCTGAGGAGGAGGAACAATGGTTACCATCATGGAAAGACATAGGAATCAAGGCCTCTGTGTCCCAAACATCTGAAATAGATATCCAATGGGC
>JAQQSK010014902.1:0-10966 GCA_028658325.1 Potorous gilbertii | reverse complement strand
TGGGTAATTAGAATGTCCAGTGTATTGGGGAGGGGGGAGGGAACAAATGGGGAGAAAATTATGGAACCCAAAATCTTGTGAAAATGAATGTAAAAAGTTAAATAAATTTATTTAAAAAAAAAAGAAAGAAAATTAAGTAAGAGAAATGGAGGGAAAATTGGAAAGACAATTGAGAGCAATGCAAGGAAACCATGAAAAAAAAATGATTCCTTGCAATGTTGAAGGAGACCCAAAAAATGATGAAAAAAACAACACCTTTAAAAATAGATTATCCCACATTGCCAAAGTGGTCCACAAAGCCAATGAGGAGAAAAATGTCGTACATAGCAGAATTGATCAACTATCCAAGCTTACAGAAGAAAATAGTTCTTTAAAAACTAGAATGAAACAGATGAAATTTAAAGACATTATGTGAAATCAAGAAATTATACAACAAAACAAAAATGGTAAGTAGAAGACAATGTGAAATATTTCTTTGAAAAAATAGCTTACTGGGAAAATAGATCCTTGAGAGAAAATTTTAAAATTGTTGGTCTACCTGAAAGCAGTGATGAAAAAAAAAACCTAAACATCATCTTCCAAAATTTATCATGGAAACTGCTCTGATATTCTATAACCAAAGGGTAAAATAAAAATGCAAAACAATAACAGAGCACCTGTAGAAAGATACTCCAAAAGGAAAACTCCTAGGAATATTGTAGCCAAATTCCAGAGTTTCCAGGTCAAGGAGAAAATATTACAGGCAGCCTGAAAGAAATAATTCAATTATAGAGGAAATACAATAAGGATAACACAGGATTTAGCAGTCTGTACAGTATTGGATTGAAGGGTTTGGAACATGATGTTCCAGAAGTCAAAGGAGGGAGGAGTAAAACCAATAATCCCATACCCAGCAAAACTGAGTATAATACTTCAGGGAAAAATGAAATTGAAATGAAATAGAGGACTTTCAAACATTCTTGTTGAAAAGATCATAGCTGAATAGAAAATGTGACTTTCAAATACAAGAATCAAGAGAAGCATGAAAAGGTGAACAGGAAGGAGAAGTCATAAAGAACTCACTAAAGTTGAACTACCTACATTTCTACATGTAAAGACAATATTTATAACTCATGAGACCTTTTTCAGTATTAGGGTACTTAGAATATATATATATATGTGTGTGTGTGTGTGTGTGTGTGTGTGTTTGTGTGTGTGTGTACACATATATACATACATATAAAAGTATATATATGTGTGTGTGTATGAGTGTGTGTACATATATGTACTATATGTGTGTATATGCATAAAGGTAGGTGTGTATGTGTAGGTATGCATGTGTACATTATGTATGTATATGCATATGTGTAGATGTGCACATGTATGTATACATATAGAGGGCATGGAGTGAGCTGAATATAAAGAGGGGATACCTAAAAAAATTTACTATTGAGAGGAATCCACTGCGAAAAAGAGCAAGAGAGAGGTAGAATGTAGGTAATCATATCAGATAAAAGAGGGAAGAAAGAGCTGTTAATGGAGAGGAAGATTAAAGGGCATAAGTGAGCCTTACTTTTATGGTATTTGGCTTAAGGAGGAAATAACACATATTCATTTGGGCATGGAAATCTGTTTTATCCTGCAAGAAGTCAAGAGGGAAGGGGATAGGAGAGTGAAGATAAACAGAAGTGACAGCAAATTAGGGAAAGGGATAATCAGAAGCAAACACTGTAGTGGGGGGACATTCTCAAGGGAGAGAATGGAATAAATGGAGGATAGGATAAGACAGAGGGAAATGTTGATAATGTTTTGCTATACGAGGGTTATGGAAGTTTTATGCATGACTAGACATGTATGATCTATATCAAACTGATTGCCTTATCAATGAGGGTGATTGGGGAGAGAGTACAGGAGATAATATATTATTTATTACTATCAGATCTTCAAAAATTAATGTTAAAATTTTTTTGCATGCAACTTGGAAATAAGATATGCAGGCAATGGGGTATAGAAATCTATTTTACCCTACAGGAAAAGAGAGGGGAGGGGAATAAGAGAAGGGGATGATGGAAGAGAGGACAGACTGGAGGAAAGGGTGGATGGGGTGGATACTGTTCTGGAGTGAGGTTGCAGAAAAATGGAGAGAAAATTTGGAATTCAAATTCTTGTGGAAGTTAATTTTGAATATTGAAAAAATAAACTATGTATTTAAAATATAAAGGTCATCTATGTAAAAAAATGAGTAAAACACTTGTGTGAAGGGATAGAGTGAAAGGGAAGAGAGAGAGTGAAAAGAATGAACAAGGGAAGATAGGATGGAAGGAAAAGATACAGTTGTTACAATTACAAATGTGAATGAGATGATCTCATGCACAAAACAAAAGTGGAGAGTACAATGGATTAAAAAACTCCCTGAAATAATAAACAACTTTGACAAAGTTCCAGGTTACAAAATGAAGCCACATAAATCACCCGAATTTCTATATATTACTAACAAAGTCAGACAACAAGAGATAGAGATATCCCTTTTAAAGCCATGGTATACACTATAAAATATCCAAGAGTCTACCTCCTAAAACAAACCCAAGGACTATGATCACAATTACAAAACACTTTTGACACGAATAAAGTCAGATATAAGTTATTGGAAAACTATCAGTTGCTCGTGAGCAGGCTGAACTAATATAATAACGATGAAAATTTTATCTAAATTACTTTACTTATACAGTGCCATACCAATTACACTACCAGATAATTATTTTCTAGAGCTAGAAAAATTAACATCAAAATTTATCTTGGGCAACAAAGGGTCCAAAGTATCATGGGAATTAATGAAAAGAAATGATAGGGAAGGTGACCCAGCCCTAACCAGATCTCAAAAACATTATAAAGCAGCAATAATCAAAACCACTGGTACTGGCTAATAAATAGAAAGGTAGACCAGTAGAATGTTAGCTACTCAAGAGACAGTAGTCAATGAATGCAGCCGTCTACTGTTAGATAAACGCAGGGACCCCAGTTTCTGGGATAAAAATCCCCTGTTTGAGAAGAACTGCTAGGAAAACTGGATAGCAGTGTAGTGAAAACTTAGCATAGACCAATGCCTGACAACATATACAAGAACAAAGCCCAAATGAAAACCTGATGTAAATATAGATTGATATTATAAACAAATTAGAGGATTAAATAATAGGGTATTTGTCAGATTTATGAAGAATTAAGAAAGTTTTTACCAAAAAAGAGATAGATACCATTATGAAGTGCAAAAGGTATAATATTAACTACATTAAATTGAGAAGATTTTGCACAAACAATCCAAATTCAGCCAATATTAGGAGGGAAGCAGAAAACTGGGAAAAAAATTTTGCAACAAGTGTCTGTAACAAAGTCCTCATTTTTAAAATATATAGAAAGAACTGAGTCACATGTACAAGAATGATAATCATTCCCCAATTGATAAATGGTCAAAGGATATGAACAAGCAGTTTTCAGAGGAAGAAATTAAAACCATCTATGATCATATGAAAAAATACTTTAAATCACTATTGATTAAAGAGATGCAAATCAAAACAACTCTGAGGTCTCACATCTCACCTATCAGATTAGTTATAATGACAAAATAGGAAGATGATAAATGTTGGAAATGTGGGAGAGTTGGAACACTAATTCATTGTTGGTGGGGCTGTAAGCTAATCCAATCATTCTGGAGTATAATTTGGAGCTATGCCTAATGAGCTGCAAAAATCTGCATAGCCTTTTTCCTGGAAATATCACTTCTAGGAATGTATCCCAAAGAGTTCCTAAAAATGTGAAAAGCCTCTACATGTACAAAAATGTTTATAGTATCTCTCTTTGTGGTACCCAAGAACTGAAAATCAAGGTGATGCACATTAATTGAGCAATGGTTGAACAAGCTGTGGCATATGAATGTAATGGAATAGTATTGTGCTATAAGAAAGGATGAACAGGAAGACTTCAGAGAGGCCTGAAAAGACTTATATAAACTGATGCTGAGTGAAAGGAGCAGAAGAGGAAAACTATGGACAAAGCAACAACCACAGTGTGAGACTAATTTTTTCTGGTAGGCTTAATACTTCATTGCTGTGCCAGGACTTAAAAAATTCCCAATGGTCTCTTAAGGAAAAATGCCTTCCACATCCAAAGAAACATCGAAGAATGAAGCAGACCATTTTCTTTTGTATTATGTTTTGTTTTGTTTTATGATTTCTCCCATTGATTTTAGTTTTTCTGTGCAACATGACTAAGGTGAAAATGTATTTAATAGGAAGGTATGTGTAGAACCTCTATAAAATTTTATGCTGTCTCAGGGAGGGAGTGGAGAAGATAGAGGGGAAAGGAGGGGAAAAATCCAAGATATGTGGAAGTGATTTTAGAATAAAACAATGAAAAAGAAAACTAAAAATAAATTATTAATAGAAAAGAAACAAACCAAAACGAAAGAGTAAACAGAGGACTTCACAGAGGCCTGGAAGGACTTATTTGCACTGATGCTGAGTGAAATGAACAGAACCAGGAGAACATTGTACGCAGTACCAGCCACAGTGTGCAAGGACTATTTCAAGTAGACCTAGCTCTTCAACACAATGCAGGGACCAAAAACATCCCCAAAGGATTCGAGGCAAAATGATATCCACATCCACAGAAAGAACTTTGGAATTGGAATGTAGAGCTGAAGCAGAATATTTTCTCCTGTGTTATTTTTTGTTTTGGTTTGTTTTTTCTCATAGTTCTTCCATTGATTTTAATTATTTTTGCAACATCACTATGTGAAAATGTGGTCAATAAGAATGTAGAACTCATATAAGATTACATGGTATCTTGTCGGGGGGAGTCTAAGACTTATGGAAGTGAGTGAAGGAAACTGAAAACATATAAATTAGTACAAATAAAACAAAGGTGTTCTTCAAAAATGCTTCTAAGGAGAGATGTTTACTTCTCTCCTGGTCAGATTTTTGGCATATGAGTGACCAGAAGCACTTTTTATCTTCTCTGCTACAGTGAAGAAATGCTATCCATTTCATTGTGGCTGGAAGTTCTGCTATGCTAGGAGTGCCATCCTGGTCCATGACCCAGATCTGAGTACAGGAAAAACAACAGAGTACTGCCTCATTAATAACAAAAAGACCTCCACAGTCTCCTTCTGAGCAGTTGTTTAACTCCCTTATCATCATACAATTTTAAATACAAGCCTTTCTCTCCTTATACAAACATTACTTAGTAATAAAAAGATTTCCCCCTAATAGGATCTTACAGTCATAATTCCAAGAACTTTTAATATGGATCAACTGATGTAATTTTCAAATATTTTATGTGAACTGCATAGGAAAGATATTGTATTATTTTTTATTTTAAAGGTAATGAATCACAAAGGGGTTTGCCCAAATGATGCAACCAGTTAATACGGGAGATCTGATTAAAAATTAAGTCCTAAATCTCAAGCCTATGTTTACTCAAAGTTTTAAAGTAATGGAAGAAACATTTAAGTAGGTTTCCTCTGATTTCAGTCTATTGCTACATTCCAGAATAAATATTTTACTAAAAATAACTTGGGCAGATGTATCAATTAGCAACTGGGTAAAGTCCAGATACTCACTTATTTCCCTCAGTGCTTGCTTAACTCCTAATGGACCATCCTTATTAAGTTCTGGTCATCATATGACAATTTGGTAGGAATATCTGCCCTGGAGAAATTGCTTCCAGTGAGAGACCAGAAGGATTTACTTAACAATGGAATTTCCCAGTTACAGTGAAGAAAACCCTGACAGGAAGGATATTTTAGTATTGGCTGGTCTAGTTCCATTGACATAATTGCTGTTGAACTAATCATGGAAACGATAAATGCAGAGAGACAGACTGAGAGAGGGAGAGAGAGAGGGAGGGAGGGAGAAAGAGACAGACAGAGAGAGACAGAGACAAAGAGAAATTAAAAAGCGAAATCAAAACCTTTCAAGAGACAATATTTATCATTTATTATGGGATTTTTAAAAAGAATTATAAAAACCTGACACTTTAATGGTGTTATAAACATAATGAAGAATCCCAGCTTGACTGTTTTCTTTTCCTAATGGTAAGAGGTGGAATAATTACTCATTATGCAATGCTATCTTATGAAAATGAACTCTGTCAAGATTTTTGTATGTGATTTTAAAAATCAAAATTAAATATAGATAAAATTACTTACATTATATAAGTACATGCATGTATGTGTGTATATATGCATGTGCATGTGCATGTGTATAGATATGAATATATATGTATTTGTGTATGTAGGTATATATGAATGTATAACTTTCCTTCCACTTTCTCTTCTATTTTCTTTCTATCTTTCAAGGTATGAAAGCTTTATCAAATCCAAAAATTGCTTTCTGATCCAGGTAGTACATACAAATGTAACAGAAAATATAATGAATCAAAGTACACAAATATCTTTAAAGAATGTGATTTAATATTCAAGCTAAATTTTATATAACATTTTAGTAGAATTAAGAAAACTTAAAGAAAAGTAAAGTACATGGAAAATAATGAGGTTTTAGTTATGGAAACATGAAGTTTTCATTTACATCATAAGAATATTTGTATTTATATATATAAGGAAATGCTTGAATATTTTTGACTTTTTTTCAAATACTCTAGTATGTCATAATTGTACATATTTCATGAAATGAATATATCACATAATAATCCCACAAGAAGTAAGAGATTTGATAAATAAAAACTTGAGAAGGAAGTTACAGCTTCTTAAAGAACGTTATGGGAGGAATTGATTCCAAGGAGAATAGCATTACTTAAAAGTAAGAGAGACTGGAATTATTAACCTTGCTAACTTTCAGTGCCTTTGAGGGTTTTCTAGGAGGCTCCAGGCTTAAATTTTTATTATACACTTAGTGGGAACATACAACTTTCTGCAATCAACTGCATATAATTTAATGTTATCTTTCTGCAGTAGCAGAGATTCTTCTCCAAAGGGAGATATTATCTGTCACTCACTGTGTGACCAATAAAGCTCACATTAGTTTTTTCATCTGGATTATGCTACAACAACCAATGTCTAAATTTTCTTGCTCGTGATTTACATTCCATCAGTTCATTTCCTTAAGTAATTTTGCTAAAACCAACAACTCATCTTCTTTTAGTGTAGCAAAAATGACAGACATAAGGTCTGTATCATGTATCCTGAGTTTGAGGGTTGAATAACTAGCAAAAGCAAGAAAATCCAGTGGACATTAGAGCTGGAAGGACTTTGAACTAAACAACTTTTAATCTCATCATATC
Source organism: Potorous gilbertii (assembly GCA_028658325.1). Taxonomy (NCBI): domain Eukaryota; kingdom Metazoa; phylum Chordata; class Mammalia; order Diprotodontia; family Potoroidae; genus Potorous; species Potorous gilbertii. The sequence goes on along the minus strand of JAQQSK010014902.1, from coordinate 3,694 downwards.
ACAAAGAAACTAAAGTCTATACTTGTCAATGATTTTTGCATATAAGTTTGTGGAAGGGTCTATTGAATAGCAGCAGAGTACAACTAACAAAACTTATGAATCTCAGGCTTGTCAATGCTTTGGCTATCATAGTGCAACTTATAAAATCAGCTCATTCTTCCTTCAAAACTGGTACTCTTGTCTTACTGTCTCGCTTTCTAATGCGAATAGAATATGCAATCTATGCCTTCTACTAGAATGTTTATGACAACTATGTCATAGGGACAGAAGCCTCAACCTGTGTTTTATTTATTCTACCACTACATAAAACTATGACTAATAAAAATTTGGAGCACAACATGTTGGAGCAAAATCAAGAACAAATTCGGAATTAGTATAAAAGATGAAATGATGTTGGGAGGAAGGGGTTTGTAGAGGTTTTAGGCAAAAAATCAGGTGAAGGAAAAAATGCCTTGTAAATACTAATGTGTCATATATTTCTAATGGGCATCTGGTACATGTACTAAGGGTTTCTGAGGGCATCTCTCCTCATGGAGATATTGGTGAGGTTGCTGCTGGATGAACTGTGATGACAGCAAAAGAAATGCCTTGAAAACCTATTGGAGCACGCATTGTCTTACTGCTTCTGTTGGGCTAAACATACAATCATGAAGATGCCTTCTGATTGGCTTCAGACGCTTTCAGAAAGTGACTTTAGTGACTTGACTTTTGGCTGTACTTCTGTTGAATGTGTTGGGTTTTGTTAAGAGTACCAGATGAGAGAAAAGTGTTCTTCCCACACAAAGGACTTGAGGTCTTCTCACTCAGATTATATAGCCTTAAGAAATGGAACGTGGTGTTTGGACTCTGCATTTAATCGTTTTCATTATAGGTGCGGGGGGTGCAATTTCTGATCTTAAGAATTTCAAAAGTTCAGCGGAGTGAGTCATTAGGCATTCCAGCATCCAGATTTTATTGCCGATTTAGTATTAATGCCCAGAGCAAGAAAGAGTGACCTTCAGGAACGGCTTTCAGGATCAAGACCTTGGTTGCATAGATGACAGTCATTGTTCATCTGGACATGAAAAGTAATGGAACCAATGTTATGTAGGAACAGAGGTAAATTTGGAACTTGATCCCTCAAGAGACTAAGGTGATATGGAGCAAAGTATGCCCCCAAGATTTGGAAATGTTTGTATTTTTATTCTTGCCACAACTATAAAGTAAATGTCGTTTTTAAAAAGCTAACTATATTGTATTTAAATTCAGCTGTGGTGCTGATCACTGGCACCTAAAAATGAAGAAATACATCGAGTAGCGTTTTCTGATGAGAGCAATAAGGTGTCACTCTGCTACTTAGGGTACTCTAGTGTTATAATGAAGAGATGTAGTAAGTCTGGTAATGGGAGAAGGAGTGAAAGTGCGTTTTAATCTACATAAATGTAAAACATTAAAGAAATGGAAAGATTCAGAAGAAAGTAAACAGAAAGAAAAATGACTGAGGAAGAAAACAGGAAGTATTCATGAATTCCCTTGGTTAAAATCATGCTTTGTCTCAGTATATTCATATGTTCAATCACGAACTTGAACTAGATAGATGCTGAGATTTCCTTGAAAGCAAACATTTTTATTATTTTGAAGAAACTAGATGACACAGGGTATATAGTGCTGCACTTAAATTGTGAAAAGACTTGAGTTTAAATCCTGTAGCATATATCCAGTAGCCATAAACCACAGCAGTTCATTTAACTTCTCCCACAATAATTTCCCTTGTCCTACAAAATATGTACCATAATAATAATGTTAACTCACAGGGTTGTTGCGATGATATGTGATAACACATGTAAAGTACTTTGTGATCCTTAAAGCACCACAGAAATTTGTGTTGTCTTGTAATTTATGCCACTATAATTAAGAATCAAATGATTCCCAAATTCCTTGGGCTGGAAGTCATATCTCTATTATCTGGCTACATTCTACTTGTTTAACATGACAAATTACATTATTCAAAACGAATGAAACATTTTCTGAGTTTGCTTTCTCAAATACCTATACTTTCACCATTCTCTACTGCTGAAATGCCCTCCCTTCTCCATAGGTAGATATTGAAATATATTCCATCCCCAAATTCTACCTCCTCCACAAAGCTAAAAATGTATTTTTCTTCCTTTGCTGAACTAAAAATTATTGCTCCCAACTTCGAACATTATTAGCATTTTCCCGTACAATTTATATATTCAATTCATTTTCTCAGGGCAGACCGAAATTCACTAATTTTTTTCTGATTCTGTGCATTTCATACTCATGCTTTACCATAAAATATAAAGCAACCTGTATAACATTATTCACAAAACAGGTACAACTGCAAGATCTTCCTTGTAAAAGTAAAGGCCCAATGTGTTCTAATTTAACATAAAATACTCTGATTTTTATTGAATAAGTCAACTAATCAATCAACCAAAAGTGTAATCATTTTTTTTCACAGGATGTGTATTGGTATTCATGAACTATGGGGCTTGAATAAAACAGCAAGGAAGTTTATTTTAACTCAGCATTCTTGTGGCAGGTCAGCCTAGTGGTGGAGTACTTTCAGCAAAGCCCACAAGAGGAAGAAACTTATTTGGAGTATGGAAAGGAACCCCTGTTTCCCTCCTTCCTCTTATCAAGTGATGACTTGTACACCTTCAAAAAGTTTGAAGTCAATTTCTGATAACATTTGGAGGCAGTGTCCCCAGAATATGAGTGGCTGGCAGCAGTATCAACATAGGTTACAGATATATTGATAACAGATTAGAAATCCCAAAGGGGAAAAAAGAAGACTCAAAATTCTATGACTACAAGAAGGCTATCAGAAATCTCCTCTAAACTTAAGGGAAATTTTATCATTATCTTATCTTGTGTGTTGGCTAAGTTAGCAGTGACAATGTATACTGATGGAGGATTATGATTGACAATACTAGGTCCACAGCTTCTGAGCATTACCCCCTAGAAACCTGACAGATACAATCAACTACCACTTTCTGGGGACTCAGCTTACTAGAATGCAGATAGTCGAACCAGAGCAGATACTTCACAAGTTGTAGGATATACCCTTTCCATTCTGACCCTACAGAGGACATTATTCTTAAAAATGACAAGCATCTTTGGTGAGTTAACAGGTTCATATTTCATAGCTTTACAGAGGGTTATTGAACAAAGTAATACTTGTGGTTGCAATTTTCAAGAAGCCTTGAAAGTTATTAATACCATATTGATATTAACATGTTATTAAAACTGTATCATTAATTCCAATGAAATTTAAGTCACATTTATACAGTGTTGCAAGGATTACAAAGTGTTTCCATGGAACAATCCTAGAAGTAAAGGAATGCAAATGTAACTCGTAATCTACAAATGAGAAAACTGCCTTAAAACAGTAGGTATTTTGCCCAGCAATGTCTTTGATATAGCAGTACAAAAAAATTCGAGTTAGATTGCAGAGATCTGGATTCTTGTGCATTTACTAGATATGTGACATTGAGGAAATCATTTAACCTCTTTGAGACTCATCTGTAAAATGATGACATTAAGAATATTTGCCTCTGTCATGACTCAAATGTGATCATGTGTTTTAAGCACTTTGCAAACTTTAAAACATTTTAAAAGAGTCAGCTATTTTTAGGCAGTTGAATAAAATGACAATGGGAAATAAAAGAAGCTTCATCATTTTAATAAA
>JAQQSK010014901.1:0-10966 GCA_028658325.1 Potorous gilbertii | reverse complement strand
ATAAATGGGGAGAAAATTTTGGAACCCAAAATTTTGTGAAAATGAATGTAAAAAGTTAAATAAATAAATTTGTATTATAGAAAAAACAAACAAAAAAATAATCTCCTAATTGCTCTTCCTGTCTCCAGATTCTTCCTCTTCAATTAAATTCATCCTTCATATACTTTTCAGATTACTATTGCTGTATATGCACAGGTCTCACTGGGTCACTCCCTTGCTCAAGAGGCTCTGAAGGCTGCCTATGGCCTCTAGGATAAAACATATACTTCCCTGTCGTTTAAGGTCATTTTCAAGCTGGTTCCAGTCTGCCTTTCAGATTTATTGAAAACCACTCCTTGTGCACTCTACACTCTAGCCAACTCACATACTTTTTCTTTCCCGTACATAATATTCAAATTTCTGTCTCCATTATGTTCTGCAAGCTGTTCTTCCCCATTCTTGAAATGTGCTCTCTCCCCATTAATACATCATAGAATCCTACAGGAGCCCCCACCCCCCAATTCCTGCCAGATGCAAGTATTCTCCTTCGCAGTCTTATATTTAGTTTGTACTTACTTTGCATTGAATTTTCTCTTTGCAGATTGTTTTCTCTCAATAGAATTTACTGAAAGACAAGAAACATTTTATTTTTGTATTTGTATCCTCCACAGTACTTGACATTCAACAAGCATTATTAAATAGCTAAGAGGTACCAGGTACCATGCATGCTGAATGAACGAGGATCAATAGTGAATAGTAAGTCAGAATTTGTGTGATATTTGAGTCTCATACCTTTATGTAGATAGTGCAAATATTACTTTACCATTTTATGTATGAGAAATCTGAGGAAGCTGAGGCTCAAAAAAATGGAGGTGCATATGTTTTTTAATACTAAATGAAATTCAAAAATGGAAGGACTTTTACAGGGTCGTAAAACAGATTTGGGATTTGAACTCCATTTTGCTAAATCCACGTTCATAACACATACACACACACAACAATTTTTAAAAGTATGCAATAATAATTCCTTTCTTGTATTTCCTTAGAAATACAGCCTGGAATCACGTATGCTCAGATCTACATTGCGCCTAAAAGCTATTTATCCAGAAACCTCATGGTTTCCTTATTCTCCTTGTTGCTCCTAAATCTAAGATAAGCTATTTTCCCAGCTGCACCAACTGTTGGGAACCGCAGATTTCTTGCATCCCATCACTGATGCAGAATAAAAGAAGGGATTTCTCAAGCTTTTTCAAATAAGAGACACAGAGGAATGCTTTTTTCGAGTGCCCATCAATTGGGGAATAGTTGAGCACGTTGAAGTATGTGGTTGTGATGAATTCTACTGTGCTATAAGAAATGACAAACAGAGTAGTTTCAGAAAAACCTAGGAATAGTGATACAGAGTGAAGGAAAAAGAATTAAGCAAACATTTATCACAGTAACAGCAATATTGCTACAATGATCAATTTGTAAATTAATCCTAAACTTTTTGCCGAAGTCTGAATTCTGTGCTGAGAACTGTTGGTATCAGAGTAGATTAATGGAGTCTGGGATAAAGGTTAGAAAACATAATAGAATTTCTCCTATCTTACACATAGCCTGATAGGGAGTAGAGAGTGAAGACTTGAGGGGAACTGTGTAGCCATTCTCTTTCAATGTGTTTTCATGAGTCACCGAATGTCTTTCCAGAGTGCCTTCCATAGGACCACTGACCCTCCCTTTTATCTTGCTGCAGCTTTCTCTTTTTGGATCCACCGCATGCCAACAGTCAGAATTAGATGGTGTTGAACAGAGTACCATATCCAACCCTGTGAAGGTGGCAATAATGATGAACTCAGGGCTGAATCTGATCTCTCAGGCTATTTAGATTTTATTCTGCTCTCTACAAGTCATTTATAGAAAATGGTCTTTTCAAAAGATGTTTATGGCTGTAGATGAACAAAGCCCAGAGATGTTTACCAATTCAGGTCAGATCATACTGGGCTGTGAAAGTAGCAGAAATTCTTAGAAAGCAGCTACACCTCATAAGTCTCTTTGGTTACTGGTTATTCAGGTCCTAGGCACCAAATGACATTAAAGTTATCCCTTCCACATCACTGGGGTTAGGGGTTATAGAGCGCTTTCAATTTGAAAAATCCCCATAATAATTTTTGACCCTACCTTCACACCAGAGAAGGTCTGCATTTTTTTCTTTTTCTTTTATAGGGTATTTACAGTACCTTACTGAAAAATTCAGGCTAAGTATTTGATCATAGAATCTGTGTCATCTGTTGGCCTTTGAGTGTCACCTGCGGCTTCCATAAAACTACCAAAACTTCCCACTTAATTTCTTATGCTGATCCACAGTATCACAAAAATGTGATGAGGAAAGTCATGATGTTGAGGGTATAGTTTTCAAGTTAGTGTCTAATGCTCTCCTGTAGATTCTCCCAATAATATGATGCTTCAGACCATATAATAGAAAGGACACTGGTCTTATGGTCAGAAGAACTGAATTTGAATCCCAGTTCTGTTATCCTGGGCAAGTCCCTTAATATCTCTGACCTTCATTTTCCTTCTCTGTAAAATGGGCATAATAACACCTATTTGAAAGGCTTGCTCTGTGAAAGCATTTCTTTGAATCTCCAAGCACCATGTAACTGTATATTGTTATATTGATCCAGAGAGTTAATAAATCTTAAGCCTTCAAGACCATAAGTTTCTGGCTTAACTCTTCATGACCCAACTGGAAACCTTGAGACCCTAAAATTCTCTAGACTGCTTATCTATATAGAACACAGATATCAGGAAAAAGAGAACCCTTTAATCCTTCTTCCCAGCCCACCTTGACTCCCACAACATGGAAATTTGTTATTTGTGTGGTGGGGTTGGCGATCGCTCAACAAGCATTTATTAAGTTCCTCCTATGATCCAGGAGCTGTGCTAGGCAGCAGGCTGTGTTCCATAGATGAATTATCTGAGTCTAGTTAAGGGACAGGGTAGTAATAGTAATTTCCTCCCCTCATCCCATTGAGAATGGCAGTGTGGCTGTTTTATCTCATTAGTAAAGAAGACAATATGTTTACATGGCTAGTTAGCACCGGAAAAAGTGTTTGAAGTCAAGTTTCCTGATTCCTTGAGCAGTAGATGAAGCAAGTATTAAGATGGCTAATTTCCAGAAAATACTACTAAAACTGCACCTTCCCCCCCGCATCCCAGCTAAGACTCTTGGCTACTACACATTATTACCAGACACAAATAAGGCTTCAAATTTCTTTGTGCAAACCAAAACCTGAGAGACATTTAAATCAAGTTAACCACCTTGATTCTATTTATCCACCCAAAGAACAGATATTGTCACCAGGCATTGAGTCAGGACCATTCTGGAGGGATTGATAGTGTTTGCTGAGTACTTTCCAAAGTCATTCTTATAAACATTTCCAAATCATAGAATTGGACAGATCCCCAAATAAATATTTAAGTACATAAGCTGGTTGATGCTCTGAAATGAGCAAGGTGTGACACTAACTTTAGGGGTCATTACTGCCTTAATTTTTCTTGAGAAAATGTTATGGGGTAAAAATACCACATTTCATCAATCCATACCCTAATTCTGTGCTCATCTATCCAAGTCCTGCCCACTACCGGAGACCTGAGGTTTGGGGCCTTTCCTCACTCAGCCAAAAAGCCGCTAAGAGATTCCAAATCTCCCTGATGGAGTAGACACATTTTCCATGTAACAAGTTCTCTCCCTCAGGAGAAGTTTTTGCATTAAACCATGTCTTAGTTAGATGTAGTGAAAAAAATAGCCTTGGTTTTAAAAGCCATGAAGAAAATAATTAAATGGAATAGGTTTACATTATAAACTAAGACCCATTCATGTGACTGTCCATTGAATTCAAGAAACTGGATGTCACCCTACGCCACCTACCAAGCCACTTCAGTTGTTTCAATCTGCATTCAGACACCACCAGTTGTTTTTCTGGGGATGGATAGCATTTTTCATCCTAAGTCCTTTAGAGCTGCCTTGAATCATTGTATTGCTGAGAATTAAGCTGAGAAATAAATAAGTCATTCACAGCCGATCATCGCACAATATTGCTGTTATTTTGTGCACAATACATTTAACTTTGAATCAGCTCATATAAGTCTTTCCAGGTTTCTCTGAGTGCATTCTGCTCATCATTTCTCATGAACAATAGTATTCCATCATAATCACGTGCCACAATTTGTTCAGACATTATTCAGTTGATGGGCTTGCCCTCAATTTATAATTTGTTACCCCCTGAAAAGAACTGCTATAAATATTTTTGTACTTACAGACCGTTTTGCTTTTGTTAAAATCTCTTTTGAGATACAGACCTAGTAGTGGTATGGCTAGCTCAAAAGGTATGCATGGTTTTATAGCCTTTTGAGCATAGTTCCAAATTTCTCTACAAAATGGTTGAGTCAGTTCAGAACTCCATCAACACTGCATTAACGTCTCATTTTTCCCACGTCCCCTCCAAGATTTGTCATTTACCTTTGCTGTTCTACTAGTTAATCAAATAGGTATGGTATAGTACCTCAGAATCAATATTTTTTCATATGGTTATAGATAACTTTAATTACTTCATCAGAAAAACCAATTGCATCTTTTTGATAATTTATCAATTGTGGAGTGACTCATTTTTATAAATTTTTCTCCATCCCCTATATGTTTGAGAAATGAGACCTTTATCTAAGAAACTTACTTGAAATGTTTTCAGTTTCTATTGCTAACTGCATTTCTTTCCATCTATTCACCCTTTATTCTATTCTCTCTCTCTCTTCATCTTGTTCCTCCTCAAAAGTGTTTTACTTCTGATTACCCCCTCCTCCAATATGCCCTTGTATTACCCTTTTATCTACACTTCTTTCACTCTCCTTTCCTCCTACTTTCCTACAGGGTAAGATAAATTTCTATACCCAACTGAGTCTGTATGTTATTCAATTTGAGCCAAATCTGATGAATATGTCTATTCTTAATGGTAGCCAAAGCTTTAACTGTCTAGAGACGGGGTTCACTGAGTTTGACTTGGCAAATATCCAATTCACAAAGAAGGATTTAAAACCTGATAATGAATGCGTTTAATACAATATGGGAGGCATTGTGCCATAGTAAATAGAGAAGGGTACTTGGAGCCTGACAATCCCAGGTTTGAACCATGTCTTTTATACTAACCAAATGTGTGACATCGCTCAATCTCTTAATCAAAAATTATGCATTAATCATGTATCATCAGTTTAGTAATGAGGGTAAGATAGAGGAAACATAAATTCACAGAATAGCCTAAGGGATCATGAGTCGAGTTATTTGCCTTTCTTTCTCCAGCTCTTTCTTGGTAGAGAACTTGTTAATATCATAGGGAGTTATTCCCGTTTCTCTTGGATGAGAGCATACAGTCTTGGTGAAATCTAGGAGACAAAAAACCTTTCAAGAAGATACAGGAGAATTAGCTACTTTTAAGATGTTTCAAGAAGTTAGAAGCAAGAGAAAAGGGTCTCAAGTTCACCTTCACTCTGCTCACCACCTATACACAGCCCAACAGCAATAATTCTTGAGAGAAGGTCTCAGTGGAGATAATGAGGGGCAACTGGAGATGTGAAGCAATGAGACTGAGGGAGGCATAAGCAGGGGAGTCCCCACAGGAGGAGAGAGCAGCAGTAGATCTGTAGGCATTTTAGGACTGTGATCACTGAGAAATGCACTGGCAGTACGTAGAGAAACAGATTTTGTGTTGCCCGACAGGAATGCTCCCCTGTGAATTAGCAGCTTTTAGAACTTCACTTCAAACTAGTCTGGTGATCTTTAAGACTGTCTGAAGTTGTCATGATGGGTCATAACACTTTTAAAACAAGCACAGGCTTTCAAAATGGCTTTGGGGGCTTCTTTTTAAAAGTGAAACTGAGATCTGCAAAATGCAGTCTCAGTAGTGGGCATTTTCACAGGAAGTCACTCTACTATGAGATAGTTCTTCTGACACCAACCTCTCCAGGGAATCTGACACATTTGAGTAAAAGGAACAGGTTTAGTCTCTGTGAAGAAAGTATCAGGATTGTTGAGATAAATTTTGCTTCATAAGAACGTTTCTTCAGATGAAGAAATCATTTGAATTCTTAAGTTCAAAATATGATTTAAGGTATCAAGAAAGAGGACATGGTATAAAAGATGGAGGGATAGCCTTAGAGTTCAAAAGAATCTATTTCATTCAATTCCTGTTTATGACACACATTCACTGAATAGCCAAACTGAAAGACAGTATAGAATGAACACTGGATTTGGAGTCAGAACTGGGGCTCACATTTCAGGTCTACCTTTTCCTGTCTGTGACCTTGTGCAGGTCCCTGGGTCTTAGTTTCCTCATCTGTGAGATGAAGGGATTAATCTAGCTGGTCTCTAGGGTTCTTTCTGTCCTAAATCTATGACACGATCTTGAATTGCAGTGTACTACATTGATGAAGGGAATGTCCATGTTGGAAGCTGCCTAACATTGATGAAACTACACACTACTTAAAAAAAAAATAGAAGGAAAAAAGAACACCAAACGAGGTTCCTAACCTTCCAACTTCCAATTCTAAACTCAACAAAACTCTGAAACAACAAAATGGAATGTTAGATTGAGAGAAGTAAGCATTTCACTACTCTTTAATAACCTTTCTCTCCCTTAGGCTATGTTCAGCAAAGAATTGATTTGTCAGTAAGAATAAATGAATGGAACTCCAATGTGTTGGGTGCATATCTTTACTCAGTTCCACATTTTTGTGACAACTACCACCAGAAAGGCATTTTGCTAGATGATGAGTATACAAAGACAAAAAGAAAACATTCTCTGTCCTCAAGGAGCTTATATTATATATATTGAAAAGAAAAAAAAACGTAATAGATAAAATTTTAGGGAAAAATACAAAACCATTTAATGTATTTTATATTCTCCATGGCATGCACCTGATTTGTGGAGTTATTAAAGCTTTCAACAAGCAAAAAATATTTATTAAAAGCCTACTATGTTTAGGACTCACTAATTGTGATACAAAAATACAGAGATGTCACCCATCTTGTTTTTGTTGTTGTTCAGTCATGTCTGACTCCTTGTGAACTTGTTTGAGGTTTTCTTGGCAAAAACACTGCATTGGCTTGCCATTTCCTTCTTCAGTCCATTTAATAGATGAGGAAACTGAGGCCAACAAGGTTAAATGACTTGCCCAGGGTCACATAACTAGTAAGTTTCTGAAGCTAGACTGAACTCACAAAGATGTCTTCCTGATTCCAAGCCCAATGCCTAATCCTCTATTCACTGCACCACCTAACTTCTCTAATGTCATTCTTTGATAATTGAAAATATTTTCCCATTAGTCACTTCATCACTTTCCACCTGAGTGCTCCATTGGTTTTCTCCATTGTCTCTAGAAACGCATCTTCCTACAAGATCCAACTCTTCAGTACCTCCTGCCCTTTGGGCCCATCCCTCTTATTGGAGAGGATAGAAAAAGTTTAGATTAGACAACTTTTTCCAGATCTTCTCTTTAAAGAGGGGACCTAGGGCAGCCATTCCCTAATTTCACACTTGGCTGTAGGATTTCATCATTGCCCACACCTGGTATTCCCTCCACCCCACCTCTTTAAGGTCCTTTTTAATATGCTGTCTTCCACCTTCAGATTCTGAGCTCCTTGAGGGCAGGGATGATTATTTACTTATTTTTCCTTTGTCTTTTTCTTTTTCTTTCCAGAGCTTATAAAATTGCCTGAAACATAATCAGTGTTTAATAAATATTTTTGGTTGATCACTTTTGCCTTCAAATTATTTGTGACATAGAATTAGATGATATCTAGTCCAACATTTTTTACTTTGCAGGCAAGGAAACTGAGACTAAGAGAAGGAATGTCTTGCTCAAGGTCACATACGTAACAAGTAGCAAAACTGGTCAGTCCTCTGATATCAAAGTCAATCCTTTTTCCATTGTACCCCTCTGATTTCCTTTTCTACTTTATCCTTCAGTGTTTTCAGAGTAATCTTCCCATTGCATGCTGATAATCATGCCATTTCTCTATTCAAAAATTTTCAGTGACTGTCTACTACCTACAGAATAAAATAAAATAAAACCTTCTTAGCCTGATATTCCAAGTGCTCAACAATGTGACTGCACCTTACATTTCCAGTCTTACTATATATTACATTCACTCATACCAGAAATGCATAGCCAACCACACTACTCATCATTCCCAGATTCTTTCCTGCCCTTTTCCATCTCTGTGACTTTACATATGTTGCCTCCTTAGTCTAAAGCAATTCCTCATGTCTCTGCTGGTTGAAATTCTTTTCTTCCTTTAACATCAAACTTAACCATCACCTCTTTTGGGAAGTTTTTCTTGATTCACTCAATATATATAATCTTACTAAAACTCTGATACCATTGTGATTTTTTTGCTCCTGGGAAGTTACAATATTTTAACTTTTACTATTGTTGTAGTATTCCCTTTACTACTTTTTGAGCCCCTTGAGGGCAAAAGTTGATTCATTTAAGGTTGGCTGATCTGTTTTATCATATCATAGTGGAGGGCTTTAAGAGGGCACTGAATTAATATTTCAGTTAGAAATAAGAGATATTTTGCAGGAAAACATGACGGGAACGTAAAAAGTGATTATGGAGGAGGAAGAAGGAAGGAATGTGTCTTGAAGATTCTGAGCTGGAATGATATACTCTAAGGTTTTTAGAATCTTGCAATTTTTGGTCAAGAAAACAGAGTTGAAATTTGTAAGGTACACCCACTAAAAATTTCTCTTCTATTTTGAGAAGCAGAATATGTTTGTCTGGTTTTCATGCTTGTTTTGGGGGGAGTGATGTTTATCTGTTACCAAATGGCAAAGATTACTAAAGGGATGGAAGGTAACCTCATTCAGACCTAAAAGCAGGGAAGCCAGTGATAACTAGAACTAGCCAACAATTCTTTACAAATGAAAAGTAGAATGGATTATTAAAGAGTCTAGTCCCTGGGAAGGGGAACTTCATAGCAGTCAAAGCTTCCACAGCCCCAAGGTGCATTTACCACATCGATATTTTTAGTTCTTTATATTCTGAGTTTAAAAAATATCATTTTTGCTCCACATCAAAAGTAGGAAGAAAATTCATCTTATATCTAGCTCTTAAGAATTTTCCCTAATCTCTCCATTCAACTTTGAAAGAGGATATTATTACCAAGGTAGCCTAGCTTTTTAGTATGAGGGAATCCCATTTCACTTTCTCTTTTTAATGAATATTTTATGGATTCCTTTTTGTTTTTCTCATCAGTTGTATCACCATTTTCATTAATAAGACCATTCACTTAGTCAGCTTTCCCTGACAACAAAGGAAAACAAGCAAAATCAACAGTGCAATTGACTGCGTGTGCAAGTTTTCTGAACTCCTTTAAGGAAAGGAGGGAGGTACATTTCCATATCTCTTCTTTAGCTTTAGAGTTGGCCATGACAATTGTATAGTAGTTGACCTTGCCTTACTATTCTCAACCCATACATATTTTTAAAGATAATAGTTAATCAGCCAATGAGTAACTATTACGAGTCTACTGTGCTGCAGACAATGTTCTAGGGTCACTGGAAAAAAATATTAAAAATCAGTTGAAGGTGGGGGGCAGAGCTAAGAAGGTAGAAAAAAGCAGGGATTTATCTAAGCTTTCCCCCAAAGCACTCCAAATACCTGTAAAAAATAACTCTAAAAAAATTCTAGAGCTACAGAACTATAAAATGACAGAGCAAAATAAATCCTCAGCCCAAGACAACCTAGAAAGTCTACAGAAAGGGTCTTTCACCATAGCTAGAGAATGGAGTGAAGTCTAGCATGGGCTATACTGTCATAGACTAACTGGAACAGGGTTCAGGGGACAGAATCATTGGCAGCAGTGTCAGTTTACAGACCTCAAACCACAAATACCATAAAGTTCAGTGGAAAAACTCTATGGGACCTAGGAGAAAGAGAAGCACATAGTCAGGATGGTCTGATCCAAGTCCAAAGATTGTGGGGGTGAGGGTGGCACCTGGCAGTGGTAGTGGCAGCAGAAGCAGCAGCAGTGGCAGAGGCTGCTTCTGGAGCACTGGGACCACAAACAGTGGAGGACTGAGGGGTTCATACTTGAAGCCTGGACCGGTACCCCATCCCATAGGAAGTAAATGTCCACCCTGACAAAGAGTTAGAAAGTCAAGTGTTTAGCTGTGAAGATGAGTAAACAATAGAAAAGAACTCAGATTATAGAATCTTATTGTGGTGACAAGGAAGATCATTGCATACAACTAAAGGAGAGGTAAAACTCCTAAATCAAAAGCCTTCGAGATGAATACTAATTGGTCATGGGCCATGGAGGAGATTTAAAAAGGATTTTGAAAATCAAGTAAGAGAAGTAGAGGAAAAATTGGGAAGAGAAATGAAAGTGATATGAGAAAATCATGAAAACTGAGTCAACTTCTTGCTAAAGGAGACCTAAAATTATACTGAAGAAAATAGCACCTTTAAAAATACACTAACCCAAATGGCCAAAGAAGTCTAAAAAGCCATCAAGGAGAAGAATGACTTAAAAAGCAGGACTGACCAAATGGAAAAGGGAGTCGAAAATCTCACTGAAGAAAATAATTTCTTCAAAATTAGAATGAAGCAAATGGAAGCTAATGACTTTATGAGAAATCAAGAAATTATAAAATAGAAACAAAAGAATAAAAATAGAAGACAGTGTGGAATATCTCATTGGAAAAACCACTGATCTAGAAAATATATCAAGGAGAGACCATTTAAAAATTTTGGTCTTCCTGAAAGTCATGATAAAAAAATAAAGCCTAGACATGATCTTTCAAGAAATTATCAAGGAAAGCTCCCCTAATATTCTAAAACCAGAGAATAAAATAGAAATAGAAAGAATCCATCAACCACCTCTGGAAAGAGATTCTAAAAGGAAAACTCCAAGGAATATTATAGTCAAATTCCAGAGTTCCCAGGTCAAGGA
>JAQQSK010014900.1:0-10966 GCA_028658325.1 Potorous gilbertii | reverse complement strand
AAGCTTCATATGGAAAAGTTTCTGGCCTTAGGTGATACATCTCCTCTTCTAAGATATCACTATCCTTTAAAAAAAAAAAAACAACAAAGTTTTAATTCTGGACCTGTGGTTTATTTACAGGGACTCTTTATACACAAGGAAACTGAAGCACGCTAATGTGTTCAACCTAGAGTCACGTAGGTAGGAAGGGTAGAGACAGAAGAGGTAGACAGTACTCTGTTGGTAGCTGTTAGATGCCATCTTCTAGTAATAAAGTGTAGATACTGTGTTTAAGGCCCTCTCTTTTTATACTGAGGCAGGCAGGTGCCATAGTGGAACTCTGCTGGATTTGGTATCAGAAAGAACTGAATTTGTATACAGAATGAAAATCCTGGAGTCAGGAAGACTCATCTTCTTGAATTCAAATCCCACCTCAGACATAACTTATATTGTCTCAGTTTCCTAACCTGTAAAATAAAGTGGAAAAGGAAATTGAAACCATTTCAGTATCTTTACCAAGAAAATCCCAAAAAGGGATAACAAAGAGTCAGGCATGACTAGAAATATCAACATGAAACATTTACCAGACACTTAGTCATTGATCCTGAGCAAATTACTTCCCCTTCAGGTTCAGTTTCCTCATCTATCAACAGCCCTTACTTCACAGTATTGTTAAGTTCAAATAGGACTACAGTGCATCAAAAAGTACTAAAAAAAACCTAGGTAAATTATTATTACCTGTCACAAATTAATATCTAACAATTCTAAAACCTTCTTACTTTAAAGAGATACAGTTCTCAGAAAAAAAATCAGAAAGATCTCCCCTTCCCCATCCCAAATCTTTTACTTCCTCATCTTCCCTCTGATGACTTACCTTTTTCCTCTATTGATTACTTAAAATTTATTCTAAGTAGCTTGTTCATTGGTGTTTGCATGTTGTCTCCTTCATTAAACTGTGAGTTTCTTGAGAGGGAGAATGATCTTTTATTTTCTTTGTAACCCTAGTGCTTAGAATGGTGCTAAAGGTTTACTGAGTGACTTACCGTCTTTCAAACTCCATGTCTTGGGTACTCCTCTTGGACCAATTACTTTTCTTTACTTTTCAGACACAGCTACCACCACAGTTGCTTGCAACAGCATGTTCTGCCAGCCTGCACGGTATCTGATAATTATGTGAACAAAACAGAGGAGAGTTTTTAAGGACAAACCAAAACATGCAGATAAAACTACTTGCTTAGCATTTGTACAGAATGGAAAAGATAAATGGAGTTTTCAAAAGGTCAAAAAAATAGGCTTAGGAGCCTAAAATTAGGTGTATTATGTGAAAATTAGCTTATTTTGGCTTATCTGTACATTTTAATAGACACAAACAAAAGTAGGAAATGGATCAATTCCCTTAGATCATTGCAAGATTTTTTGTTAGAGACTGTGTTCAAATTTATGTCTCTTTTTTAGTCACTTTGTGCTATTACTGGTGAGTGAGAGGTGTAGTACAGATTATTGAGAAGTATTTTAATGAAGCAATGTCTATCTTCCTCTAACTCAAATCCACAAGGTCCTGTTCTTTTTGCTTATGTTTAGTCCTACCATAAAAGGTCATTTTGCTTAAATAATTTTTCTTATATGTCCTTATATGTTCTTATAATTAGCACAGCATTCTAAAAATGGTTTATATTGTATCGGGAGTTGTGTTTGTGTTTTAATAGTTGTAAACTATCTGTGTGATATCAGGCAAGTAATGTTACTTTTCTGGCTTTACTTTCATTACCAAAGGATGAACTAGGATGGTTAACCACAGACTTATGGTCTTATATTTATGGCTTTATTTTCTCCTTCATCTTATGATCTATCAAGGTCTGTTTTCTTCTTTTTGCAACTTTAAAAAAAAAATGCTACCTAACCCAAACCCTAATCTTTCTTTGGGCCATATAATATGTAAAGGTATTGTATATATATATATATATATATATATAGGTTTATATTGTACAAATATGGGTGAGGTGATTTTTTATAAGTAGTAAAGAAGTGGAATTACACAAGTCCTTTCAGTCCTCTGTGTTTGAACAAAAAGCAGGGCTTTTAGGTATTGTGATTTTGGTATTATTACACAATGGTGTCTAGATATATTGACTCCTAGAATTTTGACATTTGTGTAAACCAAGAATTATGACAGATAGCATCCAAGTTTCAAGTATATAACAGTAAGAAAACTAAGAATATACTGGAAGCTGTTTTAAGGAAGATACTTACGAATCTGATTTTCTTCTATTTTAATAAATAAGTATTGGAGGTAAATAGTGTTTGCTATTGTTCTGTCTTTTTTCATTATTCTTATGACTCCATTTTGAATTTTTTACTTTCTTTTCCAGCTCATTTTACAGGTGAGGAAACTGAAGTAAACAGGCCTTAGTAGTAACTGTTTAAACTGTTATTTGAGATTGGGAAGGTGAGTGTTATTGACTGTAGGTCCAGTGCTGCATTCTTTGTAACGAAGTGGATATTTTGTGGCATTTAGTTATAATTAAGATCCAGTGATGTAATCAGAATTGAAAAAGTGATGGCATGTTTTGGAGGGTGGTTTGGAAATTAGGAAATAGAATAAGGTCATAGTAGAATTTATTGAGGATTTTCTATAGAAAAGACAGTGTTAAGTTGTAGGAATAGAAAGAAAAGGTAAACACAATTCTTGCTATCAAGGAGTTCATAATTTAATAGAGGAAATGCCAGGCAATGTAGTAGAAGCAAAAATGTGCCAAAAAATTGTATAAATAAATGGGAGAGTGAAGTATTGAAAGTAAATGTAGGCACAATGAGAGAGACTGCTACATTATTAAAACAAGAAAATAATTTAGTTTTGCAGTGGAATAAATAACTTATTTAGAAACTGAGATGTTAAGCTTTGTTTTTTGTCTAAGTTTTTCCTTTTATAATTTTCACAGTGGTTTACAGTCATTGGTTTTGAGAATAGGCAGGATGGAACAAAGAAACTGAAAATTAAGAAGGTACAAAGAATTGTATGTATAGGTAAGGTAAAATAAGGTAATTTTCACATAATGCATCTAATTTTAATTGGAGTTTCAAGGAAGTGGTGTGCATATAAGTGGATTTAGGAAATGGGGAGTTACTTTTCTTTTAAGTTGAAAAGTGTAGAGGGGCAGGGAATTGTGAGAGGAAATTATTTAAGAGTTACAAGTAATTTTTAATTTCTGTAAATGAAAAGTAATAATTTGGGTTTTGATTAAGAGGCTTAGGGGATGAAATGGGTTGAGTGTCTGGGTTAGTTTTTAAATTTCTAAGAGTAATTAATAGTGGTTGTAAATAATAACTAATGATGTTAAACTAGTTTTACTATCAGCAAAATAATGATTGTTTTTTGAAAAAAATACATATGTAAAACTTTCTACCGTTTGGTTTTCCCACCCCATCTGGCATATTTTTCTGGGGATAAATTCCTTTCTAAACTAAGAATAATATTCTACAATGTCTTAGGTTAAAGTGTAGATCTTAGGAACTGTATTTGTGGCTTTGTAACGGTGCCATTTTGTATTTTTTTAGAGCTCAAACTTTAAAAGTTTTGACGTTTTTGGGGGGAAAAGTCAAGGAATCAAATGTTAATTTTTTTATCCCTCAGCAGACCTCGGAAACGAAATACAAATATCTGACGGATTTTGACGATTCCTTCCCAACCTCCCACCTATATAAATTTTGGCCGCTTAGGCCTACCATTATTTCTCCTTTAGAAATGGGCCTCTCCACAGAAGTGTTTCGTCCCCTCTGTTACAAAACCAAAATCACAAGTACCCATAATATTTCTTCAATTTTCTTTCCTCCCTCACTCACCTGCTAGTTTCGTTTTCTGAAGCGAGGAGTTCACTGAGGCGCCCCTCACTCAGGCGCGCGAAAATCTATAAAACTCGCGCATATTAGGGAAGGGAGAGGCTAGATACAGGCAACGAACTATTTTTCCTAGTGCCCCTCCCACCCCACCAACATCCTCGGCAAAACCAAACGCACAAAATGGCGGCCTTCGCTATGCTTCTGACCCTATTCCCACCGTACCTCTGAATTAACTCAACAAACCCTGTTAACTCTCAGTTACCATGGTGAAAGTTCCAGTTCGGGGTACATTCATTGGAGGCCACAGTCGCACACTTAGCTCATCTCGATTCTCATTGGTAGGTATTTACGTCACTAAGCCCTCAGATTTCCCATGCCACGCCCCCTAAGGCGAGGCCCTTGGTTGACTTATAGCCCTCAGCTTAGAGAAAAAGTGGGAAAAAGGGGCGGGCGGGCTGGGGGGGAGGGTTCGGGATATGGTGTACTTTACTTGAATTTTGTTTTCTGCCCTATTCTGTGTTAGTTACAGTAAAGAAGGTCTTCTCTTTTTCGAATTATTCCGCAACATAACAACATTATTGTGGATAAATCTACCCAAGGCATCTTAAAAAGCAGCATATTTCAGCAAAAAGGAACAAATTACACTTGTTCATGATCAAAGCACACTCTTCGCCAACCTCATACTGGTACTCAAGTCTTCTTACTCTATGAATAATACATAGTTTAAAACTCCTTTGAAATTTGTATATACTCTACATTTCATATTTTCATGATGTTACCTATTTTGTCCCTACCCATGTGTCATGGCTTACTTTAAAAATACTGCAGTTTCATAATTATAAATGCCGTTAATATTCAACATAATATGCATTTGTGAATTTCCAAGTGCATTTCTTCTTACTAAACACTATAAATTTTCTTTCACTATGTTAACAACAATGCTACTTTTTATTTTAAGTATCATCTATATTCATACAGTATACATATCTATGTATGTATGTCAACATAAAATTAAAATTGTGTAAATTGTCTTATAATTTTAGATCTTTTACTTAACCTACAGTTTTTAGGGTGTTTTAAATAAAACTTCTCCAACCCTGAAAATGTTTTTTTCTATTCCCTGTAAAAGGGACCTTTTTCAAATTACCGTAGTGCACAAAAAGCAGTAACTCTATATCTTAACATAAGGTTCAAACGTAAGTCTTTCTTTACAGGACATGCTTTGGTCAAAAGTAACCCAAGCTGCTTTGCGACAAACTTTGGACTATACCATACTTCCTACTCAAAGTTATTTTAGAAATGTGATGAAAACATTTCTAAAGAATACAAGAAAAGACAAAACTATATTTGAAAAAAACACTTTCATCAAACTCATGAGTTAATCACTTTTACTATTACAATTTAATGGCATAGTTAGTGAGACTTAATTTTTAAAAAAGGTCTCCCCCCCTGTCAAATGGTACAATCCCCCTTTGATTCCGCATTCCTTCTTTTCACTACCCTGCTTGAAGAGGAAGCGATTGTTGCGTGGTAAAGGGGTAAGGTTAATGCTGAAAAGGGAGATTCCATGAACTCGTGAAACGAAAGTTAGTTGGAGAAAAGGTGGTTTTTAAAAACTTTTTCATTTTTTAGTAAAACTTGAAATGCCTACGGTTAAAATGGGGAAGGCCAAGTTCATTTTCAAATATATTTTTGTATTACTTAGTTTTACCGTAATAGTTTAATACTTTTCGTGCAATTCTTTCATAATTCCATGAAAAAAAACCGTTTGTTGTAAAAAGCTTTAAATTTTATTCTTTTAGAGTGTAACTACGTGTTCAATTTACCTTTTTTATTTGATAAATCCGTTACAGTAAAATAGACATTTTAATGAAAAGAATGTCAGGTACCGTGTTCGCTTTTGTTTTATTTAGGAAAAGCTTCAGTAAATGTACATTTCTGTGTGTTTAGTAGTTTGAAATTCTGTAATTTCTGGGATCTCTGTTGACTGTTTTGGGCATATAGCATTATTTGAACTTCTTCTATAAAACAGTATTTTATATATACTTTAAGTTTGAGTGTTACCCTGATTAACTTGCTTTTAAGTTATATTCCATTTAATTAAGAATGAAGTTGAAATCTGAATCAAACACTACTAACTTGTATTTGTGAGGAGAAAGGCAAAACATCCGGGACTCTTTACTTGCGTCGGCCATTTTGTTTCTGTGTGAAGTAATTAAAATCTGTTTGAAATTGCTTCCTTTCATTTATCCTAAAGTAATGTGGTCATTCTTAACCCATTTTGTTCATCTTGATGCAGATTGAATGTTTTTAGGCATTTAATGCTAACCATGTTTTAGCTATTTAATCTGAGTCAAATAACTTAAATCACTTTGCCTCAGTTATTCCATCTGTAAAATAATAACACCCCCTTTACAACTTATAAGGATCAAGCAAATTATCACTTCATAGACCTAATAAATGCTTGATCACTCTCCTTCCACTTTCCCTTTAATACTCCCAGAGCAACCCAGATATTTACTATTAATTATACCTTCAAAAATAAGATCTTTCACACCCAAAAGTGTGTTTAACTATCTTTATCAATATCCTTATACATTTACACTTTTCTAATTATTTTAATCATTGGTCTACACAAAAGTGGACAGGACTCTTTTTCCCATTAAACTTTCATTTTAACCTCAGACTACTTGTCCCACTTCAGACCATTCAGTGGTTTTCCATTTTTACCAGATGTCCAGGTCACCTTTGTCCAAGAGACGTTGCGTACCCACGGCTGATCCAAAGCCAGGTTCCAACCACTCCTCTGACCCCCTTATGCCTGCTGAAACTTCCGCAGCACCTGCTAGCGTGAGTATCTTGACCTAATGTAAATTTACGTTATGTACACTAAACACTACATATTGTCAAAAAGACAACTGCAAACTGACATTTGTCTTACTGCTCACTCACCCCAGTTCTTACTATGTCTTCAGGGAATGGCAAAGAATGGAAATGAAGCAGATATAGATGAAGGTCTATACTCCAGACAACTGTAAGACCAAGGAAAAGACCAGGGCAGGTGGGGGGTGGGGAAATGGGCACAAGTGGAGTGAAGGAACAAACACAGAAGTGGAAGAAGGGAAGTTGGGTAAAATGAAAATATATGCTTAGCACTCACCCCCATTCTCTTGCCAGGTATGTTTTGGGTCATGAAGCAATGAAGCGGTTACAGACATCCACTGTCCTTATATCTGGCCTTCGGGGCCTGGGTGTTGAAATTGCAAAGAACATCATCCTTGGTGGTGTCAAGGCTGTAACCCTACATGACCAGGGTAATGCCCAGTGGGCTGACCTCTCTTCCCAGGTAAGGTTTCAGTTCTTACATAATATATACTAATAATTCTATTCTGTTTTTCCTCCCTTAAAACATTAAAGACGCAAAAGTCTCTGACAGTCCAGTTAATCATTTTCTTTTTCTGATTATCAGTTTTACTTGCAAGAAGAAGATGTAGGCAAGAATCGCGCTGAAGCATCACAGCCTCACTTGGCCGAGCTAAACACTTATGTGCCTGTTTGTGCATACACAGGTTCCCTAACAGAAGACTTCTTAAGCAGTTTCCAGGTATGCAGAAATCTTTTATCATTCCAAATTCTTACCCCTAAAATCTTAATAAGTGACTGACATTTCCTTGATCTCTGCAAAATTCCCCCCATATAATCACCAAGAAATTGCCAATTCTTCATCCCTCCCTCTTTTCATTACTATTATTTTTTCCTCCAATACTTGCAGGTGGTAGTTCTTACCAACTCACCTCTAGACGAGCAGTTGCACGTGGGTGAATTTTGCCATAGCCATGCCATCAAGCTAGTAGTAGCTGACACCCGTGGTCTGTTTGGGTGAGTTTTATTCTTTCCTTATATACTGTCCATCCTGCAGGACTCCCTTGAACATTTTCCTGACATCATATCTGCATAATACACAGGGTTTTCTGAAACAGTCTCACCAGGGTATCTGTTTCATATATGTATATACAATTTAATGACTAAACCAGGGCA
This sequence comes from Potorous gilbertii, assembly GCA_028658325.1. Taxonomy (NCBI): domain Eukaryota; kingdom Metazoa; phylum Chordata; class Mammalia; order Diprotodontia; family Potoroidae; genus Potorous; species Potorous gilbertii. The sequence continues at coordinate 3,112 of JAQQSK010014900.1, read as the reverse complement.
AACAGATTGATAAAGATTTTCTGGCACATGTTGTTAAATTATTAGATGTCGTCTTAGAAACAATAGAAATTTAGAGCAGTGTTATAACTATAACATGTCTGTAAAGTACAAGGTAATTCAGCAAAGGAACACTATGTCTCCTGCAGACAGCTGTTCTGTGATTTTGGTGAAGAGATGGTCCTAATTGACTCAAATGGAGAACAGCCGCTCAGTGCAATGGTTTCCATGGTAACCAAGGTGAGAGACTTAAATATTGGGGTGCCTTGAGGCAATGAACAGGTTGGAGACATAGAATAAAAGCATATTCTTAACATCAGAATAAATGCCCTTCCCCATCATCTTTACTCAGGATAGCCCAGGAGTCGTGACCTGCTTGGATGAAACACGTCATGGATTTGAAAGTGGTGACTTTGTCTCCTTTACTGAGGTACAGGGTATGAGTGAGCTTAACAGCAGCCCCCCTGTGGAAATTAAAGTCCTAGGTGAGTCAGTGAAGGATGAAAGCATTTTTTATTCAGTGGAGCTGCAGCTGGAAAAACTAGGAGTTGGGCAATGTCCTCTAACTGCTGTCCTTTGGTCTTACAGGTCCATATACCTTCAGTATCTGTGATACAACCAGGTTTTCAGACTATGTTCGAGGTGGCATTGTCCACCAGGTTAAAGTGCCCAGGAAGATCAATTTTGTGAGTCCCACAAATGGAAAGTATTAAGAGTATAGTAATAGAAGTTGAGGTTGAACAAAGTGTCTAGGGAAATCTCCTTTATTCTTCCCTAACCCCAACTCTTTCTTTTTTTCCTCTTTAAATAGTATTTTATTTTTACCCACAGTTACAAGTCAAGGAAATTTTTAGCCTTTTCACAAAATTTTGAGTTCCAGATTTCTCATTGTCTTCTCTTCTGGGAAGAGTATGTTATCATGTAAAATATATTTCCTTATTCATCACAGTGAAAGAAGAAAGAGATAAAAAGTTTTTAAAAATATATGTATCTCTGCCTTTTTAGTTTTTTTAACTTTCTTTAAGATTCAGTTCAAAGGCTATATCCTTTCCCAATCTCTCATACTGTTTCTGTATTCTTTCCTTGAATAAAAGCTTAATAAATGCTTTTACACTAGTTCACCCACTTCACCTTTTCTTTTCAGAAATCCCTGCCCAAAGCACTAACTGAACCAGACTTTGTGATGACAGACTTTGCTAAGTTTTCACATCCACCTCACCTTCACATAGCCTTTCAAGCCCTGCATCAGTTCTGTAGCCAGCATGGCCGTCTACCCCGTCCCCAAAACCAGGTACTTCTTTTTAGAAACAAGAGAGGGATATTATAGGGGTGGGGATTCTGGGAAAGGAGTGATGTATTAGTTTCTTTGGGAAGCATTACATTTAGGATCTGGTCTTTCTGAACTAACATTTTCCTTCTTTCTTACTCTACTTAAAGGCGGATGCCACAGAAATGGTTGTGTTGGCACAGGTGGTAAATGAAGCTTCCTCACCCCATGTGAAACAGAAAAACTTAGATGAGGAGCTGGTACAACAGCTGGCTTATATGGCAACTGGAGACCTAGCCCCTGTCAATGCTTTTATTGGGGGTCTGGCTGCTCAGGAAGTAATGAAGGTAAGAAAGAAAATAAATTTTAGAAGCCCAGTTTGAAAGATAAATTATGAGAATGACCTTTTTGAAGTAATTCAATCATGTTTTACCTTACTGTATCATGCCAGTGAGTTCTAGGCTATCTTGTTTCTTTCTTGGTTTAGTTCATTTGTTCTAAAATAGACTGAATCTTAATCAGTTTTTGTTTTTTGCAGATCTATACCATACAAGCTAAGCTAATCTGTGTCCTCCCATTATCCCCAAATCTTATCTTTATTGCTTCATCCTACCTCTGAGCTATCAATCCTTGATATCCTGGGCCCCCTGGATCTGTATGCCTTGTTTCTGCACTAATAATTACCCTATCTTGACTGATTTTATCATATCCGACCCCTTTACTAAGTCTGTATTTTCTCTGCCAAGCTCCTTAAACCACTGTTCATCCCCTGAATTCTGTCTTGTGCTGATGTGTTGTCTTAATTCCCTGATCCATGTGAACTTATTTCCATAACAGACTTGGTTGAATCTCCTGCATTTGTTTTCTATTCTGCTATTAGGCTTGCTCGGGGAAGTTCATGCCCATAATGCAGTGGCTTTACTTTGATGCACTGGAATGCCTGCCTGAAGATAGAGAGACTCTCACAGAGGCTAGCTGTCAACCAGTATGTATTTATCTAGGTACCACAGTTAAGTGGGGAAAGTTTTGATTGGGCTTAATTAGGTGACTTGCTTATTTTCTACAGTGTCAAAGTCGCTATGATGGACAGTTAGCTGTTTTTGGCTCTGACCTACAGGAGAAACTGGGCAAGCAGCGATATTTCCTGGTTAGTGGCTTAGAGTATTCTGTTGTAGTCTGGTTATCTTATCCACATGGGTTTCATTCCCTAACTTTTTGTCCTCATCCTAATTCTTCTCTCTTTATGGTACTTATTCTTTGTTGTTCTATGACCTTTCCTATCCTCAGGTTGGAGCTGGGGCCCTTGGCTGTGAGCTTCTCAAAAATTTTGCCATGATTGGCCTGGGCTGTGGGGAAGGAGGAGACATCACTGTCACAGACATGGACACCATTGAGAAGTCGAATCTTAACCGACAATTCCTCTTCCGGCCTTGGGATGTCACAGTATGTTCCTAAGGGGCATGTCAGCAGTCGCATATTTGAGGACTGAGTGTTTGCACAAACTTACACAAAGGTTCTTGGTTAAGAATACTAGGTTGGGGGGGCAGGATAGGATGGAGGGAAATATAGTTAGTCTTACACAACACGATTATTATGGAAGTCATTTGCAAAACTACACAGATACGGCCTATATTGAATTTCCTGCCTTCGAGGGAGGGATGAGGAGAAGTTGGAACTCAAAGTTTTAGGAACAACTGTCGAGTATTGTTCTTGCAACTAGGAAATAAGAAAGACAGGTAATGGGGAAGAGAAAGTTATCTGGCCCTACAGGACAAAAGAGAAGATGGGGTAAGGGAAGTGAGGGATGAATGAAGAGAGGACAGATTGGTGATAGGGGCAATTAGAATG
>JAQQSK010014899.1:0-10966 GCA_028658325.1 Potorous gilbertii | reverse complement strand
TTTTGCTAAAATTATTTAGGGTTTATAGAGTTAGAACTGAAAAGGTCCTTAGGAATTATATCATCATCCAGTCCTCTCATTTTGCAGATGAGAAGGAAGCAAGAAAATCTAAGCAACCTGATCAAATACACTTGGGTAATGAGGCAGAATCAGGATTTGAACCCAGATCTTCTGTACATGATACAAGCAAAAGAACACCAACTTGAAAATCATTGAACCTGGATTAAAATCACACTTTTGGAGCTTTAGTAACTGTGTATACCCTTGGTCATATCACTTATCCTCCCATGAACTCAGTTTCATCATCTGTAAAATGAAAGGGCTGGACTACGTTTCTTCTAAAATCTTCTTTAGCTCTAGATATATGCTTCTAAAACTAGAACTATAAATGGTTTCCAGATATATTCTGGGAAATGCAGACTGGGTCTTTAAAATACACATTGAATAAGGAATGTGAGATGGCAAGAGAAAAAAAAACTCAGGTCAGTTGTTTTATTTTTAGGTAAGCATTGCTGCAATGGATAATTGGATTGAAATGTAAGATTAACATTTCATGAAATGACATCCTGTCTTCCTGTTTCAAATAAAGAAAGTATCACTATGAGTCTACAAACATAGAAAGTGGGAAAAAATGATAACATTTGATCAGATCTCCCTTTCATTAGAGAGAGACAGAAAGAGAGACAGAGATAGAGACACAGAGACAGACACAGAGATAGAGATGCAGAGACACAGAAAGACAATCAGAGATAGACATAAAGAGACATAGACAGTGAGAAGACAGAGACAGACAGAGACAGAGAAGAAATAAAGACAGAGACACAGAGTGAAACAGAAAGAAATAGAGACATACAAAGACAAACACAGAGACAGGGACAAAGTGAAAAGGAGAGATAAGCACTTTATATTTTGACCTAAGACAAATCATCCAAACTATCTCAGCCTCAGTTTTCCCATCTGTAAAATGAAGATTATAATGTTTACATCTACTTAAAGGAATCAATTGAAAACATCATTTAAACTATTACTACGTACCAAATATTGTACTATAAACTAAGGATACAAATACAAAAACAGAATTAGCTTCTGCCCTCAAGAATCTGACGTTATAATCAATAAAATGAGGAAGAAAGAAGACAAGAAAGACCACAAAGTTATTAAAATAGAGGAGTAGATTGACCTACCTTATCCAGGAACAGTTGCATAGTTTACTTGATCATGATTCAAAGTTCCAATTAATCAACCAATAAACATTTATTAAGAACCCATGATATGCCAGACATTGTGCTAAAAATTCCCATGATTCTTTTCTTTGGAGGGTGTAATTTTGTGACTTCAGCTTCTATTGAAGCTTTACCTATTACTGAAGGTGGGATAGTGGTTGGAATAGCCCATGCTTGCCAAAGGTTAGCACATGGCATAGCATTTTCTATTCCTACCCCTGGATCTGGGTGTTAGATTTGTCTCTATGAAGGCAAAATCAGCTTTGGATAATACAAATAACCTGTGGCTATTTGAGGGGAGTTTTTAATTGACCAGGAAAAAAAAAGACAATATGCATTTTGGTGCTTTGATTTCCCCATGTTTGTTCTAGCATCCTAATGCGCCTCTCTGTGAAACAAATATAGGAATTTAATAGATCCCATCCTTACATATTTCTGAATCAGTTCCAATACTTTGGACAAGGGAAAAAATATAGGAGCTAGGTGGAGAAATGCCACTTAAGTGAAGAGAAAACATTTTTATTACTGCAGAGAAATTATTTTTTATCATAATGATAGATATTGTTTTAATTAGAAAAAAAAATCTGATTCAGAAAAGTGCTTGAGCCATCAGCACATGGCTCCTTTATTGTAGGTATGTGCAACCATTAACAGGTGGTTAACAAACTCATTATTTGCTGCAGGTCTTTACCTTTTGTTTCAGAAGGCAGAGAAATTCTTTATAGTTACGTGTCCTTGGGTAATGCAGCAGCTGCTGTTTATGCAAATTCTTGCTTACTTGCAAATACACCCGTGTTTATTTTGTGCTTCACCAGCTGTCAAGAAAGACTTTGGAAGGATAATTTCCATACTTAAAACAGAGACTTTATTCTATCTTCCAATTGTGAATCCCATGCCCCGTCAGAGTCACAGAAGGTTCTTTAGGGTTGGGCATAGGAGGTGTAATGCCCACAGTTTTCTACCAATCTCCTGCCCTGTCACACTTGAGAAATACTAGGCTTCCTTGGGTTATGGGTTCATTCTCAGAGTTTTCCAGGAGGAAATGACACTTGCCAGAGAGCTGCTTTTGGGGAAAAGTTTTCTTTTTAATTTTTTTTCATGTGAGTTGAAAAGGATAGATTTTCAGCTGTTCCCTAATAGAGACTGGGAAAACTGTCTCAACTGTCTACTATCCTAACCACCTTTAATCAGCCTTTTTTTCATAAGCAAAGATGCTAAGCCACCATGCGTGACAAAGAACATGCTTTTGAAGTCTAGGAATCTTTTCTCACCTAATGATCAGAAAAAAAAAAAGGAAAGGACGTTTCCTGGCAAGCAGTTGTGCTACTGATCTTTCCTAAGATTTCATTTTATTTATATGATATAGCCTGGATTTTTTTTTGAGTGGGAAAATGATGAGAAGAAATAGAAATTGAGTTTTTAATTACTCTTTCCCATAGAAATAAATCAATAGAAGGGAAAACAGTAAATAGTAGGACAATTCGTTTCCACTAATTTTATCATTTACATTAGTAAACTCACCATCCTAGTTTTTGAAGCAAGAAAGACACACCCATTCATATAGGAAATCCTATATTGACCTCAATAGATGCCATGCCATGATTCTTAGAATTCCAAAAGATGTTTGCCATTCTCAGTTTCCTTGTCTGTAAAATTAGCTGAAGAAGGAAATGACATATTACTCTAGTATCTTTGCCAAGGAACCCCCATATTGGGTCACAAAGAAGTAGGCATGACTGAAACAATTCAACAATCACACAAAAGGTTTTAACTCATCCCAGTTGCTGGTGATCTGAGTTTGAGGCTAAGTCTCTAAAGTATGTGTGTGTGTGTGGTAGATCTGAGCTAGGAGCAAGACATTTCAATGATGGTATTTCTCAGAGAAAATGATAAAACTGTCATGGGAGAAATACATGTAGTAGGGAGGGGAAGATAGGGACCCACCATGGGACAGACCTGCAGCAACAATGGTAATGAGGAATACTAAATTGATATTCCATGTGCTCCACTGGTATACATCTAATATCCAGAGTTACAGAAAAAAATCTGGCTAGCATGTCTATATTTTTTCTCTTTCTCTCTCTCCCCCCTCTGTTTGTGTGTGTCTCTGTATATATCTCTATCTCTATATCTATATGTAGGAACATAGGAATATGTGTATATATATATATGTATGTGCATGTATATATGCATGCACATATGAATAAATGTATGTGTGTATATATGCAAACATACATGTGTTGCATGGCCATGTATGTACATATACACACATGTGTATATATAATCCTTATATTTCCATCTGCATCAATACCTATATCTACATCTACATCTATAACTGTATCTGTAACTAAATCTATTTCTATGTATATGTCTCTATATCTATTTCTATATCAATATATCATTGGGCTGTGAAGTTGTGAAGTTTTACATCCTAGCTTTTGGACTGACTCCTCGAAATTTGCAAGACTGTAATGAATAGCATTACCACCTTCAAATATCCCTATTGATTTGAAACATTGATCTATATGCGGCTACTTTCTTTCAAAGCTCCAGGTTAGTTTGGCTGCTGGGGAGTTTCTCTCCTGAAGTCACCTTTCACTGAATTTTATTAACTACCTTTAAATTTAAGCTTTGGCATAACCAACGAGTCAAGTCACCAAGCATTTATTAAGCACATGCTATGTGTTAGACACTGTAAAAAGTAAAGATAGAAGTAAAAGCCAAAAATAGCTTTTAAGGAACTCATAGTCTAAATGGGGAGACAACATGAAAACAATTTATATATAATATACAATGATATATACACATACATATATATATATACACACATATATTGACATCTATCTACAACTGTATACATATATATGTATACACACATATATTCTTACATATTCACACATATATATCTATACATATATTGATATCTATCTATATACATATGTATATACACATGTGTACTCACAAAAATACATACACATACATGTACATATATTGATTTCTCTCTATAACTACATATATACACATGCATATACACAGAGACATACATACATTCCCATAGATACATACACACACACACACACACACACACACACACAAGACCAAATCCTGACTTTGGAAGAATTTTAAGGTACATTCACATTGAGGAATCAACAGGCCAATATTTCCTAAGAGTAATAGATTCCCTACCCACTTCTTATGTACAGAATCACAGAATTTTAGAAGTGGAAGAGACTTTCTTTGTTCCCCATCTAACCCAACTCATACCCCAAAGTGAATCTGAAGTATACCAATCCTGACCAGTGATTGTCTAGTCTTTATATAAAGACTTATCTATCTCACTGTGGGACAGCTCTAATTTTCAGGAAGTTTTCCTTGCCTAAATTTGTCTCTATAGCTTTCAGGCCTTTCTGAATCTTTCTTTTGGGACCAAACAGAACCAATTTAATCTCTATTCTACAACAAATACTTGAAAATCCCTATAACATCCACTTCGAGTCTTCTCTTTACCATGCTAAAAAGCCTTAGATTCTTCACCTGATCCTCACATGACGCGAACTTAAAACCATTCATCCTCCTGAATGTTGTGTTATGTTCACTTTCCCACTTATTATCAGTGGGACACCCACAGCAGAAAACTTTGTTACATGTTTAAAAGGAACAGTACACAATAGATTCATAGTTCCATAAGCAATCACTTTTTTAAAAAAGAAATTATACTGTTATAGAAATACTTGTTCTACTCCATAAATTAAAAATTAGATGTAAATTAAAGAAGAAACACCTCTCCCCCCGAAAAAAAATATTCTTAACACACACAGTCCTCATTATTATTGTTTCTTAGACCATATAAGAGCAGACTAAATTCATCACTTTGGACTTGATTTGCCAGAGTAGTTGTCAGGGATGACCATCATTTTAAATATTCAGATTTTTGTTTTCCACTTGCAAAGAGACAACTTCCTATTTTGTGGAGCACCTGAGCTACTTCATGTCATTACTGAAAATCCCTAGGCTACCTCCATAATGATGGCTTCCAAAGAATAGACTCTCTTAACAACAACACTCATCCATCTCCTTTGGTTCATTGTTTGCTGTCGATGTTTTACTCATCATCATTCCTCCATTGTTTACCTGTTTTTCCTCATATATGGCCTTTCCCCTCCTGCCTTTGAATATTTGGGAAAATGGTTCCCTGACTTTGGAATGACACTTTTTCATTCTTGTTTGTGTCTTAGAATCCCCAGTTTCCTTTAAGTCATAGATTCAGGAACCTCTATTTGAGTTCTTACATACGCAACACGCCTTCCTCCCACTTTTGAGTTTATCATTTATCTCTCCTTGAATTACATTGTTTTTTATGTACTTTGTATTTGCTTGCCTGTTTACATGTTATATGCTAATACAATGTCCAGCACACAGTAAATGCTTAATAAATGTATTATTGACTGTGACCTTAGTAGAATTTAGTTTCCTTAAAGGCATGGGCTGATTCATTTTTGTCTTCATATCCTAAGTACCGTATGTTTTTCTCTAGATGATTGGTTAGTCCAAACTCCTTTGAACAATAAAACATATCTTTGATGCAACTAGCATGATTTCAGTCCAAAAATGGAAGCATTTGTATGACTTCGTCATCCAAAGGAAGTCTCTCTTCAAGTGAGTCTCTGCTCCCTCCATCATCACAGTGGATAATCTCTTTGGTATGAATACAACAGATACCCTTATCTTATCCTGGTTTTTTTGGTTTATTTTTGGCTTTGATCAGGGCATCATTTAGCAAGATTATTTTTACTCTTCTAACTCTAAAGGAATTTTTAATAATGTTTAATATGGTAGACATTTTGAAAAAGATATTAATGTGACATTTGCTATAACGAAGTGATATATTGTAATAATTAACAGTTAATAAATCAGAGGGTTCTTGTAACCCACTTGCAATATGTTTTAATCAATTGTACCACAGTAAAAATCAGTCTACATTGGAATAATACTTCTAAAGGATAATGTGTTCCATGTTGATACCCTCACTGAGTATGCCATCAATGTAAACATATAGATAATTCTTATAATATTTAATATAGATGTAACAAATAGGTTGATAGTTGTTAATAATTTTGGTCCTTTTAAAAATTAATAGACTTAAGATTTTTCCAATCTTGGTTTCATCTCCTGTTCCAGTTGCCTTATGATTTACTCTCTCAATTTCCTCACAAGATGTAATATAGGTCACTGTAACCTAATCCAACCACATTTCCTGTCTTCTTTCTCTTTGGTGCCAATACGCTCTTCTCTCTGACCACTTTCAAAATTTTAGTGTAGAGTTTTTGGTGTCTTTCAGAATGGAAAATGGTCAAAAGCAAAATTCTGGTTAGGAGGGAAAAGGAGAAAAGAAAAAGAACAACATAAGCAGGGTAGGAAAGAGGATGAAAAGAAAGACACAGATAACAATCCTAACTGTGAATGTGAATGGGGTGAGCTTGACCATGAAATGGAAGCAGATAGCACAGTGGATTAAAAACTACAATCCTACAATATATTGCATATAAGAGTAGAAAAATGGATCACCTAAAAGGAAGATGCATTGGTCATATGACAAGGTTAAAGAAGAAGAAATCAGTGGGTAGCCTGAGTCACTCAGTAGTATCTTTATGATATCATGAGGTCCTGAGAAATGTCCCCATACCATTGGGTCAGTATTCCTGTGATGATCCTATGAAAATGGACAATAGTCACGCAAATATACAAGTACAGAAGAAATGTGATTTACATCATTGAAAGAACCACTAGAATTGAAATCACAAAATTGCTTTAATAGATGAGGATTTTGAACATGGTCCTTTTCCTTTAGCAGCTATTTCAAATATACTTGTTCAATTCCCACTTGGGTCCTCCATCAGCTGGGGCCTCCCTAACCATCTGTCACTTCAGAAATCTCAACCTGTGAATCACAACAGGCAGTCTCTGCCAAATCCTCATAAACCTGAGAATTAAATCTAGAGCCATCAATTTTGACATCCCTGATATCTGGCAGTCTTTGCTTGTAACTGCAAAACCAATGGTCATTTGGTGACCAACACATATAAAAGTGTGCTTTTGGCTGCCAAGCTTTTCATAGGTATTTCTGTGAGCATTTAAGCTGGCAAGCAAGTTGGCCCAGAGTTTCAAATGCCTGGTCACAGGGAGAGTGGTACATAGGCTTGTCACTTTTAATAAGGACTATTGGGCTCTAATTGATAAATTATACATTGAACTCTTTTGGCTACATGAAAAAACTAGTCTGGACATCACTATTCTGAAATGCCAACAGAGGTGGAAATCAATGGAAAACAGCATGAAGACCTTTCTCAATTTTTTGTGTATTTGTTCTGCTAGAGTCAAGACTGATGATGGGGATATAATCCTGCAAAGTTGTTTCTAGATGATGATTAAGATCTCTTTGTTTGACCAGCATCCAGATGTTTTACTGCCACTAACTATGCAGACATTTAAGTCTTTACCAAGTTTGGTCAATTAAAGATGGAACTGCAAGCATACAGATGTTTCAGGTGATTCTTCTCCACAGTTTTGGTTTATTTTGGCTTCAACAGAAGAGAAAGCAAAGTGTACAAGATACAGATGGACAGAGTTGGAGTTTAACCCAAGGAAACACTTCTTAATAAATGAAAATTGTTCAAGAGCAGAAGGTCCACATGCATGTATATCTCAGCTTCTGTTGCCCAGAAGTCTCCTGTGGATCAAATGCAAACTGTTGGCATTTAAGAAACTTCCTACCTTCGTCCCTTCCTCTTTTCACAATCTTCTAATGCGTGGCTCCCATTCAAGTACTTGATGTTTTAGCAATGTCAGCTCACTTGCTGTTCATGTACACTGCTCCTTATCCAGCTTCCATGCCTTTTTTGCACCAGCTACTCTATAAAATTAAAATGTTCTCAGGGTGGAGCCAAGACGGCAGAGTGAGAGCACCTACTCTCCTAAGCTCTAAGACAAATTCCTTCAGATACCTCTAAAAAGAGAATCTGATCAAATGTTAGAGTGACAGAAACCAATAGGAGACAGACTATTGCAGATTTCCAATCCAGGACAGACTCAAGGTCAATGTGAAGGGCCTGTTGCATGGGGCTGGAGGAGCACACAGCATACAGGCTGTACCAGCATAGACCCCACCATAGCAAAGCTGAACAGGAAGCCTAGGGCAGTCTGAAGCAGCAGCACCACTGTGGAATCTCAAACATATCATCCCAGGATAGGGGAACTACAGAACCCCAGGTAACTGCAGCAGCTGCTCCTGAGACTATAAGCCTGCAGATTAAATGTTTATAACTCACCTACTTGAATTTTCTGGAGCCAAGATGGTGGAGTGATGTGTAATTGCTCTACCCTTCCCCATGCTGACCTTGAAAAACTCATAGTATGTTTCCCCAGGAAAAATCCTGGAAGAGTGGAATCAGCTGAAGGGGTAAGCAGTCTCTTAGCCAATGAACCTAGGAAAACACAAAGGGGGGGTCCTTCTTTCTGTGGCTGAAGGGAACCAGTGTAGACCCAGAGATCTCTCAGACAGTCCCACCTCAGCAAACTAGGAAGAGATTCTGAGTCCCAGGGGAGTTGAGCCCACAATTATCAATACCGGGACCCCAGGCATGCCTTAGAACAGCCAGGGAAATAGGGAAGACACTAGTGCAAATGAGATTCTTCAACCACTGAACTTGCCTGTGCTCAAGAGAGGAGATGTCCTGTGGCCAGACCACCCCTCCTGAACACTTATCACAGCTAGTTCCATGGTAACTCTAGGAAAACTCAGAAAGACTTCACCTAGACTCTACTTTGGCACATCAACCAGCTCAGAACATCAACCACCTGTATGTGAACAACAAATAAGCTGACATTGCTAAGCTACAGCATTGTAATTTCTGGAAGAAAGAATCAGAGGCCACAATACACAAAACTTCAAGTTCTAAACACAAGAAGAGTGGGACAGAACCCCCTATGCCCCAGAAGCAGAGATCCACTTTAAAACCCAGAAAAAGGGTGATAATCATGACCCAGAACAAACCAGAAAAGACCATAGAATCTTTCTATGGGGACAAGGACCAAAATACCAATACCAAAGAGGGCAGCATTGAGACTAGACTCCCATCTGAATCTTCAGAAGGGAATATGAACTGATCTCAAGCTCAAAGAACATTATTAGAAGAGCTCAAGAAGGATTCTAAAAGCTAAATTAGTGAAGTAGAAGAAAAAGTGACCAAAGATTTTTAAAATATGAAGGAAGAAATCACAGGAGAATTTAAAAGGAAAATTGGACTAATGGAAAAGGAAGTACAAAAACTACCTGGAAAAAATGACTCCTTAAAAGGAGTAAGTGGACAGATGGAAAAGGAGAGGCAAAAGTTAACTGAAGAAAACAATTTGATAAAAATTAAAATTGGGCAAGTAGAAGCTAATGACTCTATAAGACATAAAGAATCAGTCAAACAGCAGCGAAAGAATGAAAAGATAGAAGAAAATATAAAATATCTAATTGGAAAAACAACTGACCTGGAAAATAGATCTAGGAAAGAAAGTTAAGAATTATTGGTCTACCAGAAAGACATGATTAAAAAAAAGAACCTGGAAAATATCTTCCCAGAAATCATCAAAGAAAACTGCCAAGAAGTCCTAGATCTAGAGGGCAAAATCATCATCAAAAGAATCCACTGTTCACCTCTGTTCTCAAATTAAAAACACTAAGGAATATCGTTGCCGTGTTCCAGAACTATCAAATAAAGAAGAAAATACTGCAGGAGACCAGAAAGAAATGATTTAAATATCTAGCAATTACTGTCAGAATCATACAGGACCTTGTAACTTTTACATTAAAGGATCAAAGGGATTGGAATATGATATTCCAGAAGGCTAATGAGTTGGGACTACAACCAAGGATCAATTACTCAGAAAAATTTAGCATATTATTTCAGGCAAGGAGATAGACATTCACTGAAATGAGGGATTTCCAGATCTTCCTGATGAAAAAGTCAGAGCTCAATAGAAAAATCGATCTTCAAATGCAAGTCTCAAGAGAGGAATGAAAAGGGAATCAGGGGGAAAAATTTTTGTTATTCAATATGGGCAAACTGTGCACAGCCCTATAAGGGAAGATGATGCTTGTCAATCTTGAGAATTATATATTTATTATGATGTATAAAAGGGATAAACATAGACAGAAAGAGTGAATATAAAATAAATGATGTGATGATAAAAATGTGACTTATGTGTGCAAAGGGATTGTAATGGAAGATGTGAAAAGACAGAAAAAGGCAAATTAGATCACAGGAAGAGGCACAAAAATGTATTACAGTAGAGGGAAAGAGGGGAGGGAGATGAGCATTGTAAGAGATTACTTTCATCTGATTTGGTTCAAGGAGAGAACAACCAGCTCAGTTAAGTATAGAAATCTAACTAGTTCTATAGGCAGTAGGAGGGGAAAGGGGAAAGAAAAGGGAGGGGAGGCTAAAGGGGAGGGAATAAGTAGTAAGGAAAAGGCAGAGTTAAAGGGAGAAAGAGATTGAAAGAGGGGAAGGAAGACTGAGGGAGGCAGTGATCAAAATTAAAACTCTACTGTGGAGGGGAAGGGAGAAGGGAAAACTAAAAACATAAATAGGGGAAAGAAGATGGAGGGACAGACACAGAGAGTAATCATAACTGTAAATGTGAATGGGATGAACTCTCCCATAAAAAGGAGATGGATAGCAGAATGGATTAAAAAC
>JAQQSK010014898.1:0-10967 GCA_028658325.1 Potorous gilbertii | reverse complement strand
GTATGTGTGCATGTGTGTGTATCTTTTGAAAGACCATCATTTAGTTGTATAATATAGCTCCTGACAAAGTAGTCATTCACCTAAGATGAAAACAAGTTAGTGTGAGGGGATAATTGACTCCGAGACAGTCAGTGATAGAACAGTGCCAGAGTAGACCCTCAGTAGTTCAAAAACAACCCTGGTTCCGCCCATAACTGGAGGTCTGATTAAATTAGTGCTAGCCTAAATTCCTTCAGCTGAATAACAATGATACTATTATGACAGGGCTTAGACTGAGGAGTACTCTTGTTGCTTTCTCTCCGAGATATTCTATTGCACATGCAGGATTCAAAAAGCACAGAATTTCGCTTTGGTGAGCACCTGAGAAAAGGGGGCCAGTAGGAGGGGAGAATTTTTCATATAGGACCATTAGGGTGAAATCTTGGAATTGGGAAGCAAGAGACTTGTCTGAAGACTGGTGACCAGGTTCAAGGTAGAACATGTGTAAACTTTATGGAGGCAAGGGTTTATAAAACAAAGAATCCAGTAGCCTGAGGTTGTTATCCCACAACTAGGAAGACTGGGCAGTTGCACTGTGGGAGCAGACATGTAGCAATCACTGCCCTAAAGAAGGTGTGGGCCTCTCTCCCAGGTGGAGGTTGCCTGTAGAAAAAGCAAAAAAAAAAAAAGCTGCGAGTGCTCAGGTATTTAGGCTGGAATCCCTTAAAAGGGCCCTAATACCATTAACAGGGGCAGCTGGGTGGTGCAGTGGACAGAGCGCTGGGCCTGGAGTCAGGAAGATTTGAATTCAAATAGGTCACACACTAGCTGTGTGGCCCTGGGCAAGTCACCTAATCTCTGTTTACATTAATCCCCTGGAGAAGGAAATGGAAAACTAATCCAGTATTCTTGCCAAGAATACCCCATGACATATGGTCTACAACATCTCTACGATGTTGGACGTGACTGAGAAATAGCATTAATAAGGAACATAATGATAATGGAAGGAGGAAAAGCAAGAGAGTTTTTTGAAACCTTATCCCATTAAATAGCATTGCTCCTGATGGGAGAGAAGAACGGGAGGTGGGTAGAGAATCAGTATTTATTAGCATATACTATGACATATAATGGCATATACTATAACATATAATAGCATATACTATAACATCAAGCACTGTGCTAATTAATTTTTCTGTTTGTCTCTTACAGACATTATTTCATTGGACCATCACAACCCAGTGAGGGGGGTGCTGCTATTATTCCCATATTACAATGGAAGGAACTGAGGTACACAGAGCCTATGTGACTTGGCCAGGGTCATGCAGTTAGGATGTGTTTGAATTCAGGTTAGAAGTCAGGGCTTCTAGACGGCAGGGCCAGCTTTACTCTTGTAGATAGTTTCGTTACCTGGGCTACTTTTTCTGAAGGACTATAATTGTACACCCTTCTATTGTGTATGGCCCTGGGGAAACCATCAAGTTGTACTACAAGCTTTCTGACTTTGTTTTTGAGCACAGACTACACCAGAGAGTGGAGTTCGAGGGCTCTGGGTCACAAGGTCAATAACAACCCGATTTGGGGCACAACATAGTAAGACCTGAACTATTTTCTCAAATGCACCTGTGTTGGAAGTTTCAGTACTTCTTATAAAATAACCAATTGCTTTTATAACCAAGTGCCTTAACCAAATCTATCAACAGAAAGTCTGAATTCCATTAAGATGACTGAAATAATTCAATCAGATAGATCATACCCAAGTCATTTTAGCTCCATATAATGTATGATGAGCTTGGAGAATCTGATTTTTTAAACATTCTCTAATATTATAGGGAGAAAGCTTTCAGAAATTAATTTAGTGGAGTCTCTGGAGAGTCAAGAAAAAAATAGAAAAATATCATGGCCATAATTTTATAAGATGATAGCTTCTGATTTAAAACCACAACAATAATTTATAACAACATCTTTTTAAGTTGAAATTTAAATTTAATTTATCTATTTAAAACATTCTTTAATAAAGTTTTCATTTGAATAAGAAAATTAAGCTTTTGATCTACTACATTTTTCAACATGTAACAAAAAAAAATCCAAGTATTTTTGGACCTGTGATTATTTTCATGAGGTCTAGGACAATCGCTATACAATCCTCCTGTGTTACCAAATATGATGGCAAAGCTGACAAATGGAGGGGCAATGATTTGCATATCATTTTGCATAAATGTGAGTACTCATTTACATAGATTTTCATGTTATGTTCAAAGTGCCACTGACTCTGAGCATATAAAAGAAATGGAATTTATAGTTCAACTTGTGTCAAATATATTAAAGCCCATTATTGGAGGCCAGTAGAGAGATGAGTAGAATATCAGAGATAGGTCAGAAAATTATCTCCCCAGCACTAGTCATTGAAATCAAGGTCAGGTCCAGGGACCCAGGGCAGCTAGGAACAGAGGAGTCAAACCTTGAAGTTCTTGGGGAGCAATAATGGCTGATGGCCTTATAAAACAGTCCCAGAAGAAGGGCATTTGGGGGCACAGACTGGAATAAACAGGTGATTCAGCCGATCAGTGGAAGGCTGATTCTGAAGATTCTTTTGAATCTTCAAATAGTGCATTTGTTTTCATGAGGAAAGCTGGTGGACCAGATTAGAGCCACAGGGCATCTCAACACAGGCTGACAACTTTGCACACACGAAGACTTGAGAGAACAATTTTACAAATGATAGCACTTGAGGGAATGCCAAAAAAAAAAATAATAATCTAGGTATCAAACTACCTCATTTGCAAGAAAAGACATTGCAGTTACAAATCAGGTTATGCAGTTTCTCATTCTTATTATTTGGGTCCAGCATGATATGACTGCAGATCGTATTACCCAGTGCCTGAGGTCTCTCCCTGCTAGGCTTAGGCCCAGCCATATAGTTCCATACTAAACTAATGCTTGCCACATTGTCTGAGGCATCCTTGTCCTCACTAGTCCCCAGTGGTTCTCTAAACTTTCTCCCAAAGAGAGATGCTAAATTAAATGAGCAAAAGGAACTCACTCTGCATGTTTTATGAGGCCACTTGGATGAAGACATAGCTTATGACACGCTTTTTAAAAAAAATTTGCTGATGATGGGGAGCTGAGGGAACTGAGTATAGGCTGGAGTGGGGAGGCTTGGTAAGATAGTAATATATTTAACAAAAGCCCTGTGGGGTTGCAAGTATGATAACCTCAATATGAGTCAACAATATGATATGGAAGCCAAAATATAGGTGCAATCGTAGTCTCTTAGTGATCATTTAGAATCTAGAATGATGGTGGGGGTTCTTGTCCTCTCTTCCACAATGTGCTCCGTTCTAGGCAGACCACATCTTGAGTGTTGTTTTCAGTTGTAGGTGACATCTTTTGGGGAAGAACAGGTAAACTAAACCTGCTCCACCCTGAAATAAGAAAGGTGAGGGGTCTTGAATTAATGCTATGTGATGACAGGTTAAAGCACCTAGCCATGTTTATTATGAAGAAAAAATAACTTAAATGTTTGGTAGGATGAAGGTTATACATAATACCCATATTCAAACATCTGAAGGATTGCCTTTTGGAAGTGGAATTAGATTTGTATAGCTTGGCCCGAAAGGTAAGAATTATGAATAATTTGTGGAAGGTAGACAGAAGAATTCAGTTAAGGCAGCAAGTATTTATCAAGCGGGTATTATTTGCCAGGCAATGTGGTCATCTCTTAAGGTACAAAAAGGGAGGTGGAGAGTTGGTCTCTCCTCTCCAGTTGCTCACAAGTCTAATGGTGGAGACAACAAACAAACAAACTACATGGGGAAGAAACTGGAGCTAATCTTAAGGGGAAAGTAGTCCCTCCATTAAAGGGGACTAGGAAAGGCTTCTTATAGAAGATGAGATTTTAGTTGAGGTCTGAAGAAAGCCATGAGATAGAAATAAAGAGGAAGAGCATTTCAGGCATGGGGAACAACCAATGAAATTCAGGGAGTCTAGGAATAGACTACTTTATTCATTAAACAGCCAGGAGGCATTGAATTGCAGAGTACATAAACTGGAATAAGGTATAAGAAGACTGGAAAGGTAGGAAGGAGGCAGGTTATAAAGGACTTTAAAAGACAAATGGAACATTTAAGTATTTGATACTGGAGGTAACAGGAAGCCACTGTAGTCTATTAAATATGGAGGTGACATGGTCATGCCTGTGCTTTAGGATGCTTATTATGAAGAAAAATTTCCAACAATTAGAGTTGTTCAAAAGTGACTTCTCTTTCCCTGAAGGTCTTCAAGAGGAGTCTGGATGGTCACTTTTCTGAGATTGTCTGGAGGAGATCCAGATATGGAATAGAGTGACCTCTGAGGGTTCTTCCAGTTCTGAATTTCTGTAGGGGAGAAAATATATTGCCCTAAAATGCCATAGGATTTTATGACTTATTATTATGTCCTTGCTTCAGCAAAATATGGCAGAATTTTGCTTGGCATAGCCTGAAGAATCTTGCTCCATTTGAATTCTGGGGAGTCCTAATCTATATGGGGGTACAGCTGGGCCCCCTCTAGCACCTTTCTGAACTGGAGACCACTCTCTGGGTGTTCTACAGTCATACTGATAGAACCCTCTTGGATATAGCTTGGTTTGCTCTAAGCCTGTTTTCATGAGACAGGCCTAGCTAAGTTTATTCTTCTTGTGTGGAATTAAACACTTTCTGCTCAGGTCACTGCTCAGATACATGCTAGCCTTGGGGCTCCCTCCTGCCTATATCCCTTTCGCCCAAGCTCTTTTCTTAAATCACGGAGGAAATAATGGCAGTGACATTTCACCTCCATGACCAAAGGCTTGCAGCAAAAAAGTTTTGAACAGTAAAATGGAAAATCAATGAAATTTAAGGGTGGTGGCAGGGGTGGGGTTGAGAGAGAGGAGGAGGTTTCCTTTGTATTATAAACATGTAAGCATTATTTTTCCAAATCCTCTAAATCTAAAGAACTTGGATGGTATCCAGAAAACCAAGCATACCTTGTAATCATATTTACCCAGCATGCCTCAGCAAACTTTCAATCTATTTACAGGTATGCATGATAAACTGTCTTGAATTTTTGAGCTATTGGCTGTACTCTAAATGAAATTAATAACATGAGGTTGGGGGGAGGTCTAGTAATATAACACTATTAAATGCAGCAATACTTGGGGATGGGAGATAGATTTTCAAATGAGGATGACTTTTAACAAATGGCAGGTGTGTTGGTAATTGATCCTCCTTCTCAATGGGTTATCTAAAGGGCAGCTCTATAGCATAGGTGATTAGCCAGTATATAAATCTGGAAGATAATGAAGGTGGTTACATGACAGGATTTAAAAAAAAATAATTATAATAGAATTATAACACTTCAGTGTAAGTACTTTCTTTTTATGCTAAAAAGTTCCAGTACACCCTCTCCCATATGTCAAATATCTTAATCCCAAAATTGATGATAGAAAAATATGTGCACACTGAGAGATTGAACCTTTTCCCCTAACTAAAAAATTATGCTGCTAGGTTAATATTTTTTCCAGCTCTGAAATTCTCTTTGTGGGTTTCTTCCCTTTCTCCCATCCTATGTATTATGGCACCTTCTAGCTACAACATTTTGTGTTTAATGTTTGTTCCAAGACTCCTTCCAATTCTGATATCTGTTTTCTAAAATTTCTTCCAATTTTGGCATTCTATGTTTTACAGTGCTTTCTAGCTCTGACATTCTCTGATAAACTCAATTCAGACCTCTCAGGATAAAAAGAGTATCATCCAATGCCCAATCACCCCTAAACTATCTATGAACCTAAATTTAGGAAGCCTTGACTTCAGAAATGGTTTTCAAATTTTGGTTAAAGAGAGTCAATTTTTTTGTTTGTTTTTTGGAGGGGAGGAGGGGGAAGTTAATTGGGAATAGCAGTTGTTATTCAGTTGAACACTTAGAAAATACAAAAAGCTCTCCCAGAAAATAGAAATTCAGATTGGTCTAATGGTATAAACTTCCCTGAGAAACCCAAAGAAGACAGTCTGAGTTTGAGGAGGTGGATTTATTTTTCATTCAGCAAAATAACAAACCTCTGCAATTTGCCTCAAACTCATACCTAATAATGTAACATTTCACCATGACTGACAGAAGTGGAGAGTACATAATAAATTTTCAAACCTCTGGATTTCACATTGCTTTGGGCAAATACAAATTAGGGGGAACAAGTAACAAGGGAGTGAAAGGCACAACTTTGTTAACATTAGGCATATTGGCACCACGTATGTGGGAAGACTTAAAATTTGTCAGAGGCCAAGAAGCTTAATAATTATTGGGAAGTGAAGGGGTGGGGGGGGAGGATGTAGTTCAGAAATTGATGTCAAGTACCTGACAGCAAAATGATTTAAATGCACGATGTGCTGTCAAACAATTGAATTGTTTTATACCATACCTGGCAGAACCTTTGTTTTGGCAGATACTCAATGTTTCTCTCTTCCGAGGACCTTTTAATGCATGGTATTTAATTGGAAATGATGTTCGCTTTAGAGGTATTATTAAAAGAACCTAAGACTGACTGAAACAGGGATAGGCTCCAATCTGGCTTCTCCTTTTGGCTTTCTTGTGTATTTATAAGTGAGCCCTTCAGATAATCAGCATTTTTTTTCCCCATCTAGAGTAAGAGGTTGAAAAGAATCCTTCCTTCCTTCCTTCCTTCCTTCCTTCCTTCCTTCCTTCCTTCCTTCCTTCCTTCCCTTCATCTCAGTTTTTTTCTTTCTTTGAGCATATCTTAAAGTAACATTCTTTCATTCTGCAATGTAAGAGAGGTGCCATGGTGTAGTGGATAAAGTGACCTGAGTTTGAGGTCCTGCCTTGTACAAACCCTAGTAAGTCACAAACTAGCCTTTCTGGACCACAGTTTCATTTGTAAAATAAGGGGGTTGGGCTAAATGGCTTGTGAAGTCTCTTCCAGTTAAAAATTTATGATCTTACAAATTAGTGTTTATATAGAGCTTTGCAGAGAGTTTTTCTCAGTGCTAGGTCTCTTTTAGCTCTACGTCTATGACCATTATGCCACTGTTCACTTCAGAATGCTGAGCCTTTTTTCCCCTTGTCTGAATACTATGGAAAGGGGTTCACAGATTGGGGGAGAGGCTGAATAACTGAAATGATTGTGATGCTAAATGTCTGGGAAGGACACAAGGTTTGGAGTCAGAATCTGCCTGGTTTTGAATCATAACTTTGCTATATATTCCCTAAGTAATTTTAGTCAAATTGCTTTCTCTCTTTGGGCTCTCTTTGTCCTTATCTGTAGGGTAGGGTAGTGACTGTACTACGTGAATTCTAAGATCCTTTCCCCAGAATCCTTTAAGACTATGATAATGTACTTCATTACAAAAATGAGACGTTTTTAAAAACTGCCTCAGAACACACCCAGATAGGAGAACGCATACACTCCCAATGTGTATAGCTTCAGCATCTGGGACTTCTTAAACACTGATGCTGAGGTCTTCCCACCCTCAGGGATGGTTTTAGCCAGATATGTCAAAAAAGCAAGCCAGCTGCCACAGTAGAGGTATTCTGTTCACATATGAATTGTAATCGCCCTTTTTTACAATCTCTCAATAACATCATTGGATAAAATTGACAAGTCCCTTGACAAATTCAATTAGACACATATTTATTAAGCACCTAGTATATGCACTCTGGTGCATTACAAAAATAAATAAGACAGTCTTTACCCTCCTAGGATAATACTAGTGAAATAAGAATTGGATACAAATAACTCTAATGCAAAATAGAAAGTGATAAGCTCCTGTGAGAGGAACAAATAAAGTGTTAAGAGAGCTCAGTGGAGGAAGTGAGAGAGGCACTTCTGTTTTGTTAATGAGAATACCTTGAATTCGGAATAGTGAATTTGAGCCTTGCAGCCAAAAGCAATCCAGAAGTATTTACAGCAGAGGGCTGACTGTTCTAAAACCTGGTTGCATCTTAAAGGACCTCACCCTATTTGAAAGATAAAGGATTTTAGTTTTAGAACTGTGGTTCTCCACACCACCCCCTCCCCTTTATTTTTTGGTCTTTGAAGCTTGTTCAGCAACAATGACAAAAATGTGTTATGAACCCCAGGATAAACTAAGAGAATATTCACAACATTGTTTTGGATTTGTCCATTAAGTGCTTGCAATAACTACAATTATAGCTTTTGTCCGCCTTCCCCCCAAAGCTCTAATCTCTATAGAAACAAATCTATAATGCCTCCAACATGCACATGCTTATTGTCACATAAGAAAAATATATTTGTAACCTAATTGGGTAATTGCTTGCTGCACGAGGTGTCATTAAAGAATTTTTAGCTTGAAATTCTTGGACTCCATGGAGAATCTCTAAATAGTAACTACTGCACTAGACCGGTCTTCTCATTTTACAGATGAAGAAATGAAGGCCCAGAGAAGGGCAGTGACTTGCTCAAAGTCAGTAGATGATAAGCAAAAGAGTTAGCCTTTCAATCCGGTCAAATCACTATACCACACTGCTGGAGCCAACCTGAATAGACTCTTAAGAGCCAACCATCAAATTTTCAGTATGAGCCTTTATACCTCAGAAATTGGATTGATTGTATTGTTGATTGTCCAGACATAAGAAAGTAATGGAGAAAATGTTAATAAAACATATTAAACTTAAAAAGTGTGTTATATGCATTTTTTTTTCCTTGTGGAAAGCCAGTTACTAAACCTTTACTACCACATCCCTGTACAAAAGCTACTCAGGAGATGAATGTATTAAGATAAATGGGAAAAATTCTTGGATGATGTTTATTTTAGAATTTTTAGTATATTCTATTTCTTCCTCAATTACAGACTAAAACAATTTTTAACACTTTTTAAAGTTTTGATTCCAAATTCTATCTTTCCCTCCCTCCTTCTTCTCCTCACCTCCCTGATATGGTAAGCAATCCAATATAGTTTATACATGTGCTATCATGTAAAACATTTCCATATTAGTCATTTTGTATAAGACTCAAAGAAAGAAAGGAGGGAAGGAAAGAAAGAAAGAAAAAGAAAAAGAAAGAAAGAAAGGGGGAGAAAAGGAAAGAAAGATAAAGAAGAAAAAGAAAGAAAAAAGAATGAAGGAAATTGAAAAGATTGCATGCTTCAATCTGCATTCAGAAAACATCATTTCTGTCTCCGGAGGCGGATAGCACTTCATTATGAATCCTTTGGCAATGTCTTGGATCGTTGTATTGCTGAGAACAGCTAAGTCATTCACAGTTCTTCATTGTACGGTATTGCTGTACAACATTCTCCTGGTTCTGCTCACTTCACTTTGCATCAGTTAACGTAGTGTTTATAACGTCCCCCTTTCCTACCCCACTCCTAAAATAGGGGCAGCTGGGTGGTACAATGAATAAAGGACCCATCCTGGAGTAGGAAGACATCTTCCTAAGTTCAAATCCAGCTTCAGACACCTGTGCAACCCTGGGCAAATCAATTAGTCCTGTTTGTCTCAATTCCTCATCTGTAAAAGGAACTGGAGATAGAAATGGCAAAGCACTTCAGAATCTTTGTCAAAAAAAAACAACCCAAATGAGATCTTGAGAGTTAATAGGACTGCACAACAACAACCCCAAGACTATATATTGCTTCTTTCTGTGTGCCTGTTTCTCATTTTTATAAAATCTTTATGAGAATGATCTACATATGTATTGAGAATATCTTTGATGAAACTATGAAAGAGTATAGGTAGACTTTCATAAATGATTTTCCAGAGTAAACTCCCTTTTTGCCATCACTAAATAGCCTTTTTGGCTGCTGAACGATGAAGATATGTTGACTTTTTTCCCCAGTTCCATTTTATATCCAATGCCTTCTCTGTCCCATATTTGTTTTCTTTTTTCAATCTTGGTATAGAGCTTTCTATTAATCACTATTAAAATTCAGCTTATTCAATACCCTGCGAAAATATTTAGAATTATGACTGTAATCAAGACTCCCATCCTCTACCCCTAACTCAACTAGGTGGCTGAACTTTGACAGAACAGTTTCAATGGAGAATAACAAACAAGCAAACATAACTTTTGCCCTGTAAATGTGATTTATTCATTTTATAGTCTATCTTTCACACAGCTGCTGAAATGACTGTCCTAATACACAGGTCTGACAATTTTGCTCTCCTGCTCAAAAATTTTCATTGACTCCCTGTTACCTATAGTACAATATAATAAATGCAAACTCCAGCCTTTCATGTAGGACCCTCTACAGTCTGCAAGACTAAACTTCCAATTCCCTCAATCATCTCCACTTGTCAAAATTCTTCTTTTCTTTTGTCCCATATGCAACTTCTTCCCCATGCTCCCCCATCCCTAAATTTAAGGTGCTTTCTCTCTTCTCTAATTTTCCAATAGTGCTTTCCTTATCTCTTTGGCCCCTACTATATCTAGACTATATGTTTTCTTACTTGAGTGCAAATAGTTATCCTTCTAACCACTCCTTGAAAGGTAATAACCTGCACCATCGCCCTTGCCCAATATATTTTCCCTAATGTGGCTACTCATATTGGACTGAAAAACATATGCTGAATTGAACTAAATCAAATAAAAACTATCCAGTAATGTTATACCTGGACACTTACTATCTCCAAGTTCCAGAGACAAATTATTTTGGTTCTGGTGCTTTTTCTTAAAGACTTTATCAGAATTCCTCTGGGATGAAAAAACAGCTTTGCTTTTCATGCTTGTTTAGTTTATTTCTTTCTTCATCATGGGATTAATATTTTCTTCTCTTTACAAAGCATGTATATATTCTTCCTCTTAACATTTCAAATAATTCACTCTGATGCTTTGATCCATGTATTATCAGAGTTCCTTAGCATCGCAGCTCTACTCACTGGCCCTTAGAGATTTCCAAGAACAAAACAAAAACAGCTTTTAAAAAAAGTTGACTTTTGGGGGGGTTGCTATTGTTTTGTTTTATTTTTCTTTTCTTTTTTTCCAATCAAAGGAAACTTTCCTA
>JAQQSK010014897.1:0-10967 GCA_028658325.1 Potorous gilbertii | reverse complement strand
ATTAAGGGATCAAAGGGTATAGAATAGGATATTCCAGAAGTCAAAGGAACTAGGACTAAAAACCAAGAATCACCTACCCAGCAAAACTGAGTATAATACTTCAGGGGAAAAACTGGTCTTTCAATGAAATAGAGGACTTTCAAGCATTCTTGATGAAAAGACAAGAGCTGAAAAGGAAATTTGACTTTCAAACACAAGAATGAGAAGAAGCATGAAAAGGTAAACAGCAAAGAGAAGTCATAAGGGACTTACCAAAGTTGAACTGTTTACATTCCTACATGGAAAGACAATATTTGTAACTCCTGAAACTTTTCAGTATCTGGGTAGTTGGTGGGATTACACACACACATACACACATACACACACACGTACATGCATGCGCGCACACACAGAGACAGAGAGCACAGAGTGAATTGAATAGGATGAGATCATATTTTTAAAAATTAAGGTAAATGTATAAGAGAAATGTATTGGGAGGGGAGAGGGTGAAATGGAATGGGGCAATTATCTCTCATAGAACAGGCAAGCAGGAGGCTTTTTTAGTGAAGGGAAAAAGAGGAGAGTTGAGAAAAAAACATGAAGTTTACTGTCATCACATTTGACGAAAGGAAGGAATAAAATGCACACTCATTTTGGTATGAAAACCTGTCTTACAATACAGGAAATTGGGGGAGGAGATAAGCAGGGTGGGGGGGATGATGGAAGGGAGGGCAATGGGAGGAGGGAGCAATTTGAAGTCAACACTCAGGGAGGGACAGGATCAAAAGAGAGAATAGCAACAATGGGGGGCAGGATAGGATGGAGGGAAATATAATTAGTCTTATACAATATGACTATTATCGAAGTCATTTGCAAAACTACACCGATATGGCCTATATTGAAAATGTATTTAATAGGAATGTATCTATATAAAATTGTTTGCCATCTTGGGGATGGAGAAGAAAGATGGAGGGGACGGGAGGGGAAAAAATTCTAAGTTATATAGTAGTGATTATAGAACACTGAAAATAAATAAAATTAATAAAAAATAAAATAAATTAGAATGAAGCAGATGGAAGCTAGTGATTTTATGAAAAGTCAAGAAATTATAGAACAAAATCAAAGAAATGAAAAAATAGAAGACAATGTAAAATATCTTACTGGAAAAATAACTGACCTGGAAAATGGATCCAGGAGATACAATTTAAAAATTATGAGACTACCTAAAAGTCATGATAAAAAAAAAAAGAGTCTAGACATCATCTTTAAAGAAATTATCAAGGAAAACTGCCCTGATATTCTAGAACCAGATGGCAGAATAGATATTGAAAGAATTCATAGATCGCCTCCTGAAAAAGATCCCAAAAGAGAAACTCCTAGGAACATTGTAAACAAATTCCAAGGCTTCCAGGTTCAAGGAGAAAATATTGCAAGCAGCCAGAGAGAAACAAATTAAATAGTTCCCACCCTCAAGCAGCATACCTTCTAGTATGTGTGGGTATACATAAATCAGTATTAATTTTCAGAGGGACATGAGTGCTCAAATATCAGGTGATCAGGAAAAGCCTCATGTAACAAGGAGTATTAAAGAACAAAAATGGCTAATAGGATATTGAGTAAAAATAGTCCATTTCTTTACTGAATCACCCACTTATCTGATGAATCTTTTACACTGTTTCTCTAGCATCATTCATCATTTGTTATGTTTCACAACCTGCTCATATCCACCATGCTCTTCTCCATTTCCTTTTCAGGGATCTTCAACTTCATTTCTTTGGAGGTTGTGTAACTCCATGACTTGCAACCATACAACAGCATGAGATCAATGCAGGCGTTAAAAATATGGACTGTTTTTTTCCCCAGGGAGAAATGAGGAAGCCATTAAAAGAATCATGTAACTTGACAAAGACAAGTCTACCCACCCAAATGTGAAGAATGGCTATCTATCTATTGTGTAGACTATGACATTCAACTACATGGACAAACCACAGAATTCTTCTTTCACTATGTATACCACAATGTGTGTGTCTTTATGCATATAAGAATATGAAGCCACAAACAGAAAATGACCAGAGAATCCATCTACCATCATACATATGTTTTCATATACATATATGTACACATGTAATATATGTGTTTGTGTGTGTTTTATACAACAATGGAAAATTATATGGGACTGGAATTGAACATGAAGAGGAATGTGAATTGCATTTTTCAAGTGAAAATGAGGACAGTGGACTGGATCTTTTAATCATGGTCCAGAAATTTCAAATCATTTCTCATACACTTAAATAGCAAGCTATTTATTTTCCAAATCAATTCCTCTTCAGATGCCTTTCCTTTCAATTGGTAACTGAGATAAAACTACCATCTGTGTTCGTAAGACTTCAACTTTTCATCCAAGATGTAATTCTCATAACAATGCTTCTTTAGATTCCTTCCTAGAATAACTGGTTCCCATGTCTTATGGGTGACTATTGCTCCAAGTATCTTGTGAGATGGCTACAACTTGCTTTGTGATTTGAGATGGCACTGATACATGAATTTCTGCCTATAAAAGTCATGTTAAATAACGTACCAATCTTTAACATGGGATTGTATCCATTTATTGCTTATTGTCCACACAAATGTCCAGGGAAATTTCCATTATGAGAGATTCACTTTGTTAACAGAAGAAAATGTAATGTATAGTAATCTGTTTTGTCTGCCATAGTGAGTTGTTCATTTTCTTTAATGTGTATCAAAACCTCACATAACCTATTAACTTACTATAAAGAGCTCAATATACCCTTCTAACTTTGTAACTAAAGTCTTTTTCCTGCCCCTCATAATCTGCACTAAGATAAGATTAGCATATCCATGTCTACCTTCAATGAAGCTCGCAAGGTTGCAGGGTAGGGGCCAAGTTCAGAAACAGTGTGCATGAGCAGAGCTACCTATATTTTAGCCAATCAATTGGGCACAAAGCCTTCAAAACTACATCAAATGTGAGACTTTACTAACAACTACCTCAGAAACAGTTTTTTTCCTCTCTCTCTAAACAAGCCAGGAAAAAATTCTGCCTCAAATCCTACTGCCTACCCTCAACAGATGTGAGAGTTCACTGTCAGTTTGGAAACATGAAGTCCAGGAATAATATTAGCATAATCACATTCTAGAATGCTCTCCTACAATCTTCAGATGCAGTCAGCTGTGCTATAGCCTTCAATAAACCTAACAGAAATACGTAAGTTTGTGTTCTTAGTTCTACTTTCACTTTTCAGCGGCAAGTAGTAACACTTACCATGTAGCAATACATTTACTACTAAATATCTGAATGAGAAGAGAGATAGCTCACCTTTAGTCTCTGACATTAGGCACCTGAACCTACGATACCATACAAGTGGCAAGAAATAACCAGTAGTAACCAAATTTGTTAAGTCTTGGGAGGCCCTTTGTCAAGAAGAATAGAAGAGTTGGGGTAAAATCTTGTTTTTACTATTTACTATCTATATGATTTTAAACTACTTGAGACTGGATTAAATGATTTCTAAAGGTCCCTTCTATCTCTAAATATAGGCTCTTATGATCCTCTTCACATTAATTCATTACCATGTAACTTAACATTTAACTGTACTTGTACTCTTCCATGTGTTAATCTTACTTCCTTCAAACTAACTGTAAATTCCATGAGACACAGTTTTGTACTTTTCTTTTATATACTATACAGAGAACTACCTTAATAGATAAATATCTGCAGACTGATTTACTGAGATACTAAACCTCATATGGAGTAGTAGACTGAATTTTGACCCTAAGATCTCCAGTCTTGATTACTGGTAACCTCTATTTGCCCACTAAATCAAAGCTTGGCTTTAGACACACTTCACTTTACTCCCTAGTTATGTTGTCACCAGCTGTCATGCTGCCTGAACTAAAAACCATGACCTGGAGGACTCAGCCTTTTCATCCTCAGAATTCCTACCTGATCTTTCCACCATATCTTGACTGGTGGTTGCCTCAGTCACCAACTATATGTAGCCCTAACTTAACCATACCACTCTCTATGTGGTATGGTTTCTAACCATTCTCTGTGCTGCCATTCCGTCCATAATCAAGTCAACTCTGGCACTATTTCTGGAAAAATTTTGTCAATCTAATTGCCTGGGGCTCCACTCACCTTTCTTTTAATTTTCCAAACCAAAATATCCCTCTGTGATCACTCCCTGTGTGTCTAGGTCCCCCATTAAAATGTAAGTGCACAAACAGACAAGGACTATCCTCACTTCTGAAGTCATATGCCTAGCATTCTTGGCACATAAAAATGCCTCTTTATTCATTCATTCATTTCTAAAATCCCCACCAACTCTAAGATACTATGACTCAATAACCAATTTCATGTCTCCTTAACTAAATTTTATATTTTTGAAGAAAAATATTATGTTATTTACTTCTTTTATATCCTAACAAAGCATCTAGTAGTACTGTTCTGTCAGAACACTATTATTAACTGTCTTACTACTGTAATTGTCTTATTAACACTCGTGTTAATGAGAGTTCTTGACAGTGATTTTCAGTCTCAAATAAACACTTCAAGAGTACAATTGATATCTTACATATGTGACAAAAAAACTAACATTGTATGAACACTTACTAAATGTTTAATAAAAGTAACAATGCTAATAAATTAACTATTTACCAAACATTTTCTAATAAACAAATAATGTGATTTTTCTTTAGATGCCATTAAACTCACCTTGATAACTGCAGATTATATGTGAATTGCATTATGTGAACGGCATCAAGAGGAATGAGTTGGTTTGCCCATTTTTTTCAAGGGTAATGTAACTTGTACAAACATTGGCTTAACAAAATAGAACACAATTTAATACTCTCTGAAACAGAAACATCTATAAAAAGAAGTTTCTATGTCAGCATATTATTGCTTTGCGTTGAATTCTGATTTTAAATTTAAGACACAAAAGATCAAAATTGAAACCATTAGGCTTTCAGCAACTCAAGGCACAAGCTATTAAAAAAAGAAAAAGTTAACAGAGGGAGCAGAAAAACACTTTAACAATTAAAATCATGTTTCCTATATGCCTTGCCAAAGTGTTTCACCTATATCTGTTCTCAGATGGATCTACATCACATATATTATAATTCTATATTCATTTTTGGTTCTAATCATGCACTGAAATATTTATAGAGTGTAGCATATTGCTGAAATAGATTACATCCATATCCTGACAACACTGAAACAACTCAAATTATTTTTTTGCTCAACTATTTGAAAGATATTTTTTAAAAAGCTTGGCAGAATAAAAAGATGTATGAGGAAATACTACAATTTCACATTTACAATGTATTGCCTTAGAAATAAACTGGATGCTCTGAAAATTATATGTAGTTGCTAAAGTTATTTTTTACCAAAGGCTACAATTCTAATGCAAGTAAATTTAATATGGATATGTAATGATAGGTTTCTATTATGTATGGTCATGACTCTTTTCAAAGTATGTTGTGGAGTGGAGTGTAAAATAAGAAGCACACTGTGAGCACAGATGAAGGATACACAACACTGCACTAGAATGTTCTCAGGAATATTCCTCAAAATGAAACCAAAAGTTCCAAATTCAAGATTTCCATCCAGCAATAATAACAGGTTATTTTTCCAGCCTTTCCAGATCACTGGACATTCCTAGCACCAGTCAAATGATTGAGCATTTCAATCTGAGCACCTCTGCCTCACTTCATAAAACCAATCTGACCTTTCCTGAGTAAAAGTATATTACCTAACTCAAAATTCATGTAAGGACAACACAAAACAGGATTATTTCTGTTCCTCAGAAGGCTTTCAGGAAATTTTCTTTAGTTTCTATGTCAAATGCTGTTGAAGCAAAATTTTCAGTCAAATGCATTATTAAACATCTTGATAAAAAATTACAAGTTCTGGTGACTACTTATATGACACTCTTTCAGTTGGGCACA
This sequence comes from Potorous gilbertii, assembly GCA_028658325.1. Taxonomy (NCBI): domain Eukaryota; kingdom Metazoa; phylum Chordata; class Mammalia; order Diprotodontia; family Potoroidae; genus Potorous; species Potorous gilbertii. The sequence goes on along the minus strand of JAQQSK010014897.1, from coordinate 5,018 downwards.
GAGACAAACCTATAGACCTCACTGCCAATGAAGAAAACGAGTCTGGCTGGTGGATCACTTGACTTCAGGAAGTCTGAGATGCAGTAGAGCTAAAACTAGAGTGTCAGTTCTAAGGTAAACCCTCAGAGACCACTAGGCTACCGAAGGAAACTGATTCAGGTTCAAAAAAAATCAAGAAAGAAGAGAGGAGAGGTAGGAGAGGGAGAGGGAAGACGGAGAAGAGGTAAAGGGCAGAGGGAGAGGAAGAGTGAAAATGGAGAGGAGAGTGAAAGAAAAGGAGAGGAGAAAGAAAGAAGGAAAGGAGGAAAGGAAAATTCTTTCAAGAAAATTAAACCAATGGCTGTGAATCCTCTCTGAGAGCAATAATTTAAAAAGAGTTTGATCCTGGTAACAATTATTAAGACTCTGTCTTTAATTTACTTATCCATGCCCATGTTTTAGTCTCCCAAAGACGCTTTTGTTTCTTTCCTTGTATCCACTACCTCACAAAACTTTCCTATAATCTGTGCTTAACAAATATTCATTTAATTGAACACAACAAATTCTGAAGTGCCTATCCAGAATGCCTAAGTTTGCTTATCAGCCATAAAAGATGCTCGCCACACCCTAATATTCAATCTCAAAAACTATTCTTAGACAAAACCTAACGTTTCTACCGTGTAAAAGCAACCTCTATTCGAGTACTCGAGATTCCTTGGGCCAAGGCGATGTAAACGCCTACAAATGCCTACAAACGCCCAGCGCGCTCCGACTCGGAAACCCCGTTACTCTCATGAATCTGACTCCCAACAGCTAGTTTTACACACTTTTCACCACTAAGAAAATGAGCTATGACTACTAGTGAAGAGATAAGTTATGAGCTAATATTTAAAATCCTAAAACAGTGTAAGACTTTAAGACCCTACTATTTTGAAATAAAAGATAGTAACATGGAATTTGAAGGTGAAAATTTTGAAACAAATTACACACTTTTACATCTTATCGCCAGTGAAAATATCTTGCCAGTAGGAATGCATCATCTCTTACTGTACAAATTAGGAACAGAGTTGTTAAGTAATAGGACTATGTGTCACTAGATAGGGTGATGCCATGGCCTTAAATTTCCTTCCCCCTACATCAGTGAAGCATGTAAAAAATGACACAAATACAATATACACAGTGGATGTTAGTTGAAGCAAATTATGGCATTAAGGAGAAGACAAAAAAAATACTAAGACAAGTGTCTAAAAATATTTCTCCTACAGATTTTCAATGAAAGAGAAAGCAGACAATGATATTTAAATAATCTCCAAACCCAGAACTGTCAATAGCATGCTCTGTAATATAAAAATAATCTAAAAATGGTGATTCTTAATGGCAATGGAAATAACACTGATCATTTATGAAACCTGACCAACTTGACAACAACAAAAAACAATTACAAGCAACTAGGAGGTATAGTGAAGAGAGCACTGGGCATGGAGTTAAGAATACCTGGTCTCAGACATTTACTAGACCCAAAAAGGTTCAATGATTTATCAAAGATCACACCAGGTATGAAGTAGCACAGCCAGGATTTGAACCCAGGTTCTCTAACTCTTTCAAAAAAAACCCCACTCTTTTCAATATAACACATTATCTGGCACTCCTGTAACTGCATTTAAATTGCTGCTCCCTTTACACATTTTTTGTAAAATAGGAAATCATTATCCATGTTAAGATAAACAATGATATTTGTAATGGCAGTAAAGGAAATACTGTTGGTAGAGAGCATCTGGATTTATAGCAACTCCTTACGTGTAAGATAAGTGAATCTTCCTGCCCTTGTTAAGACCTTAACACAAACCATGGAAAAGCAGGCACTGCTCTTTCTTGTCTCACGGCTAATTTCTAAAATCTACAGACAGAAATACATTCCACAGGAGGAGATCACGCCAACTTCCTAAGAAAATACCTGGCCAGCACTTACATAGAACATGTAAGATTTGCAAAGCGCTGAACCAAAACCTTGGTCTCGAGAGGCCGGTATGATTATTACCCCATGTTATAGATGATGTAACTGAGACAGAAGCTGAATGACTTGCACAAGGTCACCCAGCCAGGAAATGGCTAAGGCAGAATTTAAACTCAGGTCTTCCTGATTCCAGGCCAGGGACTCCCTGAACCACTTAGGTGCCTGTGAAAATGTTCAATATTTGGCCAAACATCTCCCTCTGTGCTAACTTCAAATGTTCATATTTACAAATAACATGGAGATGAAATGAATATGTATTTTTTAATCACCAACATGAAATATTTTTCGTTATGTAGCTCTTTTTATTTGAAAAGTGCTCCAAATACTCTGTTCACTAAGACTAACCATTCTCATGCCATGCCACTGGCAAATGTCATTCACTCCAGTTAGAAAATGACGAAGCAAGTGCATATATATGGCCCCCAAATCAAAGGTAGCTTTCGGTATAATTCTTCTGTCACCTGATATTTACATCAGGAAATGAAAAAAGAAGCAGATCATATCCATTTACAGGTAGCTGTAAATACTAATATTAAGTTTGTGCCATCAGAAATCACTCATATTCTGACAAAAGGTTAAAAGGGTATCATCATATTAAGAATAGCACAATCCACATGGTAAGTTCTGTTTCAACATCCAAGTACCAAAACATGACAGAAACACACTGTTTATTCACCAATAAATTCTATTAAATCTGAGCATCTGGCAATACAGAGAACATCAACTTTTGAGAAACCCAGTCCTTGGTGTGAACATAATAAGTACTCAATAAATGCTTGTTGATTAATTATCATTTCAAAAAATAAAAGTACATAATTAGTTAAGAATTTGTAGTGGAATGGCTAGTATGAAAAGTCAAATGTATCATTTCTAAATCAAACAATGCTGCCACTATTCCAAACATTAAGTATGCACATACGTACACATACACAAGCCACATTCTAAAGTTGGCATGTTTGCTATATCAAGTAGGAAGTTTTATACCAGAAGCTTTAATGTTAGAAAACAAGTCAACCTTGCAAGAAGCTTTTCAATTCACAGGAAATAAGTGGAGAATCTCAAAATATATACATATATTATATGGAACTAACCCAAAATTGTTATATATTTTTCTAAACTTAGAAGTCAACCTTTTGGATGTGATGAAAAACTGAAACTAGAGATATTCTTTGAAAAAAAAATGTTTCTAACTTGGAAAGCAAGTTAAGGTCATTGTAAGCAATAGCAATCCCTAGTACACATGAATGGAAGTAGTGGTGTTCAGCTCCTAGAGGGAAACAAAATGAATAAAACACATTCTCCTGTCTAGAGGTATTCTTTCTAGAGGTGGCCCTTGGAACTCTTATTGAAAACTAGAAAACCTTTTATTATGTACATATACTAAACTAAAGAAGGACTTCTGGTAATACTTTTTATCCCAATTCTTTTGCTACATTTTAAAAAACAAACAGAGAAAATACTTGGACTTCCTGAAAACTGCAACATTAATAACCTTCTAAGAATTCCTCAGTTAGGTTCCACCATATGACAATTCTAAACTTAACTCTTTTCTGAAAGAAAAATATACAGTGACACCTCACTTATCTGGCAAATTCAACAACCTGGGACACAGCCAAGAGCTCATAAAGAAGCAAAAAGAGCCTCTGACCAGCCAAATTAGATGTCATAAAGCCAAAACATTAAATCATGAGAACTTCTCAAGTCCATGCTCAGAGTCCACTTATTCTTAATTTAAACACATCCCTAACTAACAACCTTGCTAGTTTGATTTCCAAATCCAATGCAGATGGAGAATATCACAATGTATATCATATTCCCTGGTGATACCTGAAAAATGAGGTAGCAGATTACTGGTCTCAGATATGCAACAGACTAAATTGACGTCAGAGCTTATATGCACATATGTGTCAACTGATTTCACAAGACAATAACAGAAGACCTTATTCATTATACCTCTTTCCCACTTCCTCAATTCACATCTTTAATCTGTGAATTCCTGGGGTGTTTTTCCTCCTGGGGTGTTTTTCCTCCTATTTCTTACTGTGCTTGCTCATCAGTATGTTTAACAATTGCAGTCTTCTTCTTTGGATATAAAATAGCTTTGCTGCCATGATGAAGGAGTAACTTGAGAGATAGGTAGTGCTATATTTCTTGTTTCAATGAACTCTTTAAAAAGACTGTCTTGGTTTGTTGGGGTTTTTTTCTGATTATGTACTTTTATACTGCAACCTCTAACATACCACTCTGAGAAGACAAGCATTTTAAGTAGTGTGAAGAGGTGTTGCCATAATAACGAGACTAATTATAATGTAGTTCAGAACCAAGGTGCAGTAGTCTCATATCACACAGTGAAGAACAACAGATAGTAAGTAGCATATTCACTGCTGTTGAGAAATGTATCTTAATAAACAAATTTCAAGTGATTGCTTTAATGAGGGGCTTTTTGTCTGTGTAGGCAGATCTTTTTGGCACAGAGCCCATATTCAGCAAGAGTTTATTTTCTGAGATTCCCTCCCCCTACCCTTTTCTTTTTGGCTTCAGAACAAACATTTCCAATGCTTTCTTAAGGGCACATACATTTCAAGGACTTTGACAGGTGGCAAGGGGAAAATTAATTTCTAGTTCTCCCCATTTTGTTCTCTGCCAACACACACATATCTAGCTTACCAGAACATGATCGCCTTTCAAAGAACTGTTATGTAGTGTCAATAACTGTATAACTGCATTTTCCCTCCACTTTTAGTGAAATGCTTGCAAAAGTAACACGATACATTCTCAGAGAGCATTTCTTCAAATCACATGTACACAGAAACAATTAATATGAAATATCAGATCACACTGTCCTAGACCTAGCTAAATTTTAAAGTTCATTGATCTTATTTTGCAAAAGCAACATTCAAAGCAGCTAAATAAAGGAGGCTATCACTCCTACAAAATTACAGGTGACCCCTTCTTTTCTTGTTTTAAAAGAAAACCTATCTCAGAGGAATACCGATCCCTTTGAACTGCTGTATTTCAATACTTC
>JAQQSK010014896.1:0-10967 GCA_028658325.1 Potorous gilbertii | reverse complement strand
CTTCTGGAATATCATATTCCAAGTCCTTTAATCCTTTAATGTAGAAGCTGCCAGATCCTGTGTTATCCTGATTGTATTTCCACAATACTCAAATTGTTTCTTTCTAGCTGCTTGCAATATTTTCTCCTTGATCTGGGAACTCTGGAATTTGGCTACAACATTCCTAGGAGTTTCTCTTTTGGATTTCTTTCAGGAGGTGATCAGTAGATTCTTTCAATATTTATTTTACCCTCTGTTTCTAGAATATCAGGGCAGTTTTCCTTGATAATTTCATGAAAGATGATGTCTAGGCTCTTTTTTTGACCATACCTTTCAGATAGTCCCATAATTTTTAAATTGTCTCTCCTGGATCTATTTTCCAGGTCAGTTGTTTTTCCAGTGAGATATTTCACATTGCCTTCTCTTTTTTCTTTCTTTTGGTTTTGTTTTGTAATTTCTTGGTTTCTCAGAAAGTCATTAGCTTCCATCTGCTCTGTTCTAATTTTTAAATAACCATTTTCTTTAGTGAGTTTTTGAACCTCCTTTTCCGTTTGACTAATTCTGCTCTTTAAACCATTCTCCTCTTATTGGTTCTTTGGGCTTCTTTTGCCATTTGAGTTAGTCTACTTTTTGAAGTGTTAATTTCTTCAACATTATTTGGGTCTCCTTTAGCAAACTGTTGACTTGTTTTTCATGGTTTTCTTACATCACTCTCATTTCTCTTCCCAATTTTTTCTGCATCTCTCTTACTTGATTTTCAAAAACCCTTTTGAGCTCTTCCATGGCCTGAGATCATTGCATATTTATTTTGGAGGTTTTGGATGCAGAAGCCTTGACTTTTATGTCTTCCTCTGATGGTAAACATTGTTCTTCCTCATCCAAAAGTATGGGAGAGAATACCTGTTCACTAAAAAAACAACTTTCTATTGTCTTATTCGTTTTCCCTTTTTGGGCATTTTCCTAGCCTGTTACTTGACTTTTGAGTTCTTTACCAGGGCTTAGCTCAAGGCTGAGATTCAGATCAGCTGCTCAATTCCCCCAAGGCCTTTAGGTGGAGGTTTCCCAGGTCTGCCATTCAGAGCTGAGATTCAGATCAGCCCCTTAATTCCCCCAGGGGCTCTAGGTGGAGGGCTCCAAAAATGGAAGCTGCAGCTATAGTGGCTGCTGCTGGGGTCCAGACCTTGCTCGCCTCTCCTGGGTGACTGAGCTCTCCCACTGACCTTTGAAGCTGTCTGTGGCATTTGTGGGTTGATCAATCTAGGAACTACTGCTGCTGGTGGCTCCCTGAAGTCTGTTCAGGGTCCTATCCCTGCCACTTAGTGCTGCACTATGGCATTCCATGCTTCCTGGGCTGCGCTGCATTAGGCCATCACATTCAATAGTCTCATCTTATAGTACAGAAACTGAGGCCCAAGAATTTAAGTGACAAAGGAAGGATTTGAGCCCAGTTCCTCAGAATGTAAATTCAGAGCTTTGCACATTTTATCACAGTGCTGACCATTTAAAAAATGTCAGAAAGAACTTTTTGGTTTGTTTTTTTCTTCATATATAAAACAAGTGGTCGGGAAGCCCTGGAATGGATGGTCCCTCCAAATCTTAAACCTAAGGTTTGTTGTAGCAGTGGTTGAAATGGTCCATGGGGACCATCCAGGCAGTGTGTCCCCAAAGTTCCCCTGGAGATTTTCAGAACCTCAGCACTGCAGGCCTTTGTGGATAATAAATTTCCTGATTGCTTCAGGGCATGCATCATGGGCACCCAGAGGGTTGACTTTGTCCTTTTGGATGAAGAGATCCTCCCCTTATTGGCTACTGGTAAGAAGAGCAGATAACTAATAGATAGCTAAGAGAGAATGACCCTAACCTTAGTGCACTCTATTCTAACTACAATCATGTCAGTTGTTTCAAGCAACTTCCCTGAGAATGCAGGAAGGGAACTTGCCCTCTCATTTGTACCCTGGACACCAGGCAGCTGGGAATACAAGACATCTTAAGCTCATAGTTTGTCTAGGCAAGTCTGAGCCTGGTCTTGGGGCTGCCTCTTTTGTGTTTGTCCTTCTTGATTGTAGGTTGTAGATGGCCGTTGAGGACCATAACAGTTCCAGGAGTTCATGATGACCTGATAAGCCCACTCTATTGTGCTAATGGAGTAAAGGTTGTTGGTTCAGCCCTCCAGGATCTCATACAATAGCCCCAAAGCTTTTGGGTCTTAGGTAAACAACTTGGCATTTGATAAACATCCTGAGGCAGTCGTTGAGACATGCTTTTGTTGATGAAAGAGGATTGGTGAAAGTAATCACAGCTGCGAGTATGGAACCTATGACTGCACAGCATATAAGGTTTGTATTTACTAATAATAAACAGAGCTTGTAATATCACTACGTTCCTGAGATCGAGACATCCCTCTGGTTGGGGGTCTCTCCATTGAGCTGGCCGTAGCAGTAGATGAATAAGCATCTGTCCTAGAGATGTACATGTCGGTGGTTAGAGGTGACCTAATGAGGTCAGAAGTCCTGGCTCCTTCTGATCAAAGCTAAATGGCAGCAAGTGGAGAATTCTCTGACAACTATCAGAGAAGATGACCACCAATAAGAGGATGGATCCAAGACTGGCCTGTCTTACCAGAAAAATTGTTTGGACAGCGCAAAATCAATGCAAAACATGCCCAGTCTTTATCTTCTCTGAAAAAAAGCCCAAGGGACATAATAAAGAGATATTAAAAGAAACAAAGAAAAACCTATGGTTCATTGGAAGAAATGCCTATGAAAGATTCACGGATGGGCATAGATGAGAAACAGAAGAAACTATCAGCATAGCATGGCATAAATATGACTCAATATGGAATGAGAAATATCAAAAGAAGTATTACAAACAATTAAAGCACAGCTTTGCAGAAGTACCTATCCAAGTAAGCAGCCATTGTCTCAAAGACATTTGATTTTGGTTTTCTAAAGTTAGCCGACTTAATTTTGATGAAGAGATAATGAGATCCCTGTAAACTAAGTGTCAATATTCATTGTGTACCAATATATGCACATATATATGTCAGGAGTGTGTGTGTGTGTGTGTGTGTGTGTGTGTGTGTGGTCTGTGGTTATTCCAGTTTCAGAGGCTATTTCAATGCAGCAGTGCAGACCTCAAAAGTTCCATAAGAGGGAGACATGAGGCCATCTCAGGATTCCAAAGTCTGCTGGGAAAAAAAAAAAACCTGCCATACAGTATCACCTTCATTCTTCTCTATAATCTTTGAAGTTATTAGCTATCGCGCTCACTCCAGAAATAATATTGCAGGAATTGATGGCAGGGAACTGTGCCAAAAATTTCAAATTTGTGATGGCTTTGTGCCTTCTTGCCTCTTTTGTAGCAGAGCCATGCATGTTTCTCCCAAGCTTAGTTGGGGAATCAAATCTCAGGAGGTGTACATGTGTATACAGATGCATATTGTAAACAGATGCACACACACACACACACACACACACACACACACACACACACACACACACACATATATATATACATATATATATATATACATATATATATATATATATAAAGAAATTTGCAAAACTCAAGGCATCTCCATAAATGTCGGATCTGATGATGACAATGATGATTGATAATCAAATCAGCTTCTTTCAATAACTTTACAGAATAATGGTAGATTCACGAAATAAAAAAGAAAATGATGTTCCCATTTACACTTTTTAAATGTTATTTCATCAAGAGTTAAGGTAGCGCACACCAGACTTGGCATCTGTAGACCCACAGCCAAGGGTTGGCTTTGTCACTTAGCCACTGTGCAACCTTAGACTCTTAGCCATAGGTCCCTGGTCTGTAAAATGGGAGTCTCAGAATTTGTGATACTGTGTCATTGAGTTGTTGAGAAAACTAAAATAAATAAAATGTGTGAAGCTTCATGGATAAAATGCTCGACTTGGCATCAGGAAGATCCAAGTTCAAATCTCACCTCCAATACTTTCTTAACTCTATGTCCCTAGGAAAGTCACAGTCTCTCTCAGTTTCCTCATTTGTAAAATAGGGATATTGCCCTTGCCTGACCATGTTGTTATGGGTATTGCTTGAATTTGTGTATGATGTATAGGGTTTGGAGCTATGATTTTATTGATGTTGGGCAGAAGCGTCAAGCATGCAGGGCCTGAACCAGATTAACAAAATTAACAAAATAAGTAAAAATACAATAAGACATAGATAATGCTAGCGTGTGGTCTTCTAGATCAATATGCAGCTGTCATTGTTGTTTCTGTTCAGTTGTATTCAACTCTTCCTGAACCCATTTGGGGTTTTCTTGACAAAGGTACTGGAGCAGTTTTCCACTTCCTTCCCCAGCTTATTTTACAGATGAGGAAACTGAGGCACATAGGGTTAAGTGACTTGACAAAGGTAGTGTCCTATCCACTACAATACACCCCATCTCTTTCTGTAATAGATGTATAGGCACAGTTATATACATACATCTCACATCTATTTCTATGCACACATATCTCTTTACTTGGTACCTTCCCTTCAAGGTTCCTTACAGAAATATCCCAAAGTTAAAGCTTAAACAACACTAGGGAGATTAGAAAGTGGAATGGGGGAAATGAGAGAGTGGAACTCCATAGACTCGATGCTTCCTACCTGCTCCAAGGCTAAGTTCCCTTCCATTCCAGATCAAAGTTATGACCTGAAGCAAGTTATAATCAGTCTGGGTTAAAGCTTTCCTCACCTGCAAGATTGCTTAATAATCTGCCTGGGCTATTCATCATCATAGGATTATAGAATTAGAACTGGAAGAGAGCTCAGCAGCCATCCAGCCCTATTCACCTTCATTTTACAAATGAGGAAACTGAGGTCCAGATAGGTGCTCAAGTTCAGACAACAGAACAGAGATCAGAACCCAGGGCTTCTTTTCTCCAGATTCTAGCATTCTTTCCACTAAACCACTCTGAGGACCCAGTGTAATAATAAATATGAAAATACTTTTTTAATTGAAATTGCTATAGGTGTGTAAGGTTTCATTTTAAAATTCATTCAGATGGAAGCATCTTTACATAAGTAACTCATTGCCCTAAGTTGATTAGGATCCGTTGGCCAATATTTTATCTATAATTGTGTGTTTAAGAGCGTGAAACAGGAGTTACCAACTTGGAATCCTGGCCTGTGGGATAGGTTCAGACAAAGATACTCAAACCTCAGGCCAAAAGCAATCCATTTGCAGGACCCCTTGCTCTGGCTTGCTTCCTGGACCACACGAGGGTGGATGGCGCTTCAGGTCCATCAGATGGGTTTGGGGGCTACCAGACTAGCAAGAAGCCTCTCTTCCCAGAGATGCCCCCACCTGGATCAAGTTGTCATTTCCCGCTTCAAGGTTCATCCTACAGGCATATACAATACTAAGCACTTATCATGATGAGTATTACGTATCTTTCAGTTATATAGTCAAAGCCTCACATGATGTAATTAATTCTTTGAAAGACAACTTTACAGAGATCAGGAGGTAGGCTGACTCACTATCATTAAGGGCAGAGACCATAACCATATTTTATTCTTATACAACTCCAGGGACCATCTAATCCAACTCCCTTATTTTACCAAAAAGGAAACTGAGGCTTAAAGAAGTCAAACAACAATATATACTAAGTTGTTTTTATTGAGCTTGTAATTTATCCTGCAAAGGGAACTCTCTCTACCAATGCAGAGCAAGTACCTAACAGAGCAACCTGGACCCTCAGAGGGGTTAGACATGCAAAGGGTCACAGAGCTCATATCTTGTCAGAGATAGAATTCAACCTCAAGTCAGCAATAATTTAAGTGCTTTTAATGAGCCATGCACCCTGTTGGGCACTGGGGATACAATAATCCCTCAGCAGCTTATATGCTCCTGGGGAGAAGCAGAATGTTAGAAGATGTATACAAAGTAGTATGGGAGAGGGTGCCAGGTTAGGTATTAAGCCTCAGACACATTCTGTCCCAGAAGTAATTATATAAATTAACTTTCCACTTGCTTTTTTAATAACGGGCTGGATTTATAGCAGAAGACATGTTTTCTACTCCTGGTTTTAACTATTTACTCCCTAGGTGAATTGTTTGATAGGGGCCTCACTTTCTCCCTCTGAGGTCACCTTTAACTCTGAATCTGGAATCTCTAAGGCCTCTTCTGGCTATACCAGACCCATAAGTTTTGTTTCAGTTTGAAAGTTTGGGAGTGTTTCATTTTGTTTTTCCATCCATTTGACGTTATGGCTAATTGATACCTTAGAACAATTGTCTCTTAGAGCAATTGAGACCCACACCCCAAGGGACAAGGACATACAAGGTCTATGATGAATGAAATAGGATGGAAAGATGACAGGTCACACCCTCCTGGATATACTGTATAGTAGGACTTGTCTCCAGCACAATGGATACCATCCCCTTTACCACCGCACCACCCAGCTGCTCTCAAATTTACTAGGACCTAGGATCAAAATATGGGATCAAAATTAGTTTATCTATAGCTCCTCCTTTTTTAATTTCCATTTTTAAGTTTTATAATGCATACAATTATTAATACAGTAGCATATATAAATTATAAAGTATAGTAAATTTTAAAATACATTGTATTTGATATGTAATATATAACAATATTACATAGTATTTTATAATATATGGTATAATGTTATATAATGTTTTTATACACAATTACATAATATGTACACTAGTATGTTATATAATAGTAGAGCTATGGGGGAATGGGCTCAAATATATTTAAATGACTAGAATACAGGATCAAAAAGGTTTGGAAATGCTCCTTGTGAGGAGGGCTTACTTCATTTATTGTATTTGGATACTCAGCACCTGGTAGGTATCAATCAACAAATGCTTGTTGATTGATAGTCCAATTCCTGCAGATTATTGATGAGGAAAGGGAGACCCAGAGAACAGAAAATTATTTATACAAGATCACAAGGAAAGAAGCAAGGGCAAAGTTTGAACCCTAATCATCTGTTCTCATTTGACAATGTCCAACTCATAAAGGCACCTGATAAATGTTTCATTAGGTTGTATTTCTAAAAAGAAATGTCAAGATATAGGAGACACCCAGTTTTCCAAAGCTAAGGCCCAGCAAACAAGCCCTCCCCTTAACTTAGCGTAACAACAGTCCTTTGTGATCACCCTCTGGATGATCTCACCCTCTGCCAAAACATTGCTTTGACCAGCACCAGGTGTTCACTGAGGGATTTGTGATTTTCATATTAATCAATAACTATTTCAATTCGTTGGAGCTCCCCTATTTCCCAAGAGAGCTGGAGTTGCAGATGACATGCTACAGCAGAAAGTAATCAATCACATCTCCTGACTTTCTGAACAATTCCTGCACTTGTAACTGTTAAGTGAACTGAATCTGGGACTGCACTCCTGTTCCTGCCACACCAACTCTAGTTGGTCATTCTGCTGAATGATCACAAGGCACAACGATCCAATGACTGGAGACAATCATGAGGCTCAATAATTCCAGTAGCCTAGAAACTGTTCCCATAGGATCCAAGAACACTTGTGTTGTCCCCAAAAATGCCAGCTGTGGAAGCTGTTACTCAAAACCTAAAGAATGACTGTGTTGTAGTCCCACCTTTTGTAGTTTTCGTGCATAAAAACCCCATGTTTGCCATAAATCCTCCTTCTCAGGAAGATTTCCGCTTGCAACCATTTTCCTCACTTTGAAATTAAACTTCTGTCTGATTCCTAACTCTCTTATCTCTAGCCTGCTTTGTTCAGCCCAGGCAACTCACAGGGTAGAGATCGGTTTGGGTCTAATTAACAGAAAGAACCTAATACCAAGAAGCTTATTTTGCCAAAATATCATTTTGCAAAGTTTCTGAAACCTTTAGGACCATAATGATCCCATGGGATCATTAAAAAAGTTAAAGCTGGGAAGAGGCATCCAGTTCTAGTCATGCCATGCTTAGTGGTCCTGTGCCAGTGTCTTCTATGTCACACAATCAAATCCAAAGTTCCTGAGAGAGACCTTGAGAGTGTCCTTGTATCGTTTCTTCTGGCCACCATATGATCACCTACCCCATGCAAGTTCTCCATAAAATGTTTTTTTTAGCAAGTGTACATTTGGCATTGGAACAATGTGGCCAGCCCATTGGAGCTGCACTCTCTGAAGCATAGTTTGAATGGTTGGCAGTTCAGCTTGAGCAAGGACTTAAGTATCTGGTAACTTATCCTGCCAAGTGATCCTCAGAATCTTCCCAAGACAGTTCAAATGGAAGTGTTCAGTTTCCTGGCATGGTACTTGTAGACTGTCCATGTTTCACAGGCACATAGCAATGAAGTCAGCATAACGGCTCTGTAGACCTTCAGTTTGGTACTCAGTCTAATACCTCTTCTTTCCCAGACTTTACTTCAGAGCCTCCCAAACACTGAGCTAGCTTTGGCAATGCATTTGTCAACCTCATTGTCAATGTGTACATCCCTGGAAAGTACACTAACAAGGTAATTAAACTTTTCCACAGCATTCAAAACTTCTCCATTTGTGGTAACCGAAGGTTCCATGTATGGACGGTGTGGAATCAAAATTTTATTTTGATTCACAGGTGGATGGAGCACCTGTGTTTTCTTGGTGTTAATTATTAGGTCAAAATTAGCACAGGTAGCAGAGCATACTTTGTTGCATCTCATTTTCAGAGGCTTCATTGAGTGCAGTCATCTGCAAACAGAAAATCATGCACCAACACTCCTCCACTTTGGTCTTGGCTTGTAGTCTTTTCAAATTGAAGAATTTACCATCAGTATGGTAGTTGACCTTGATGCTGTGTTCATCCTCATTGAAAGCATTTGACAACATGACTGAAAACATCATGCTAAAAAAGCATGGGAGCAAGCACACAGGCTTGTTTCACTCCACTGGTGACTGGGAAGGCACAAGAGCATTGTCCACCATCCAGAACCCGAACCCGGGCAAACACGCCACCATGAAATTGACATACCATACTTATGAACTTTTCTGGGCAACAACATTTCAACATAATTTTCCACAAATATGAAACATATCTCTAATATATATTTTACAATATGAATATGTTAAATATGTATAATAAAAACCAGCTCCTCCAGTAGAATTCAAGTCTTTTTAGGACAACTACTATTTCCTTTTCTGCCTTTGGATTCCTAAGGGCTTTCACTTAGTACTAATAATAATGTTATGCTAGCTTTGTGCCAGGCATTGTACTAAACACTCGCAATTGTTACCTCATTTGATGTTCATTACAACCCTGGGAAACTGGTACTGTTACAACCCCCATTTTATACTTGAAGCAACAGAGGGAGACAGAAGTAAAGTGATTTGCCCAAGGCCACGCAGCCAGGAAGTGTCTGAGGCAGGATTTGAACGCAGGTCTTCCTAACTCCAAATTCAATGCTCCATCCACTGAGATACATATGCTGCACAGTAGGAATATTATGTTGTATTTAATAATTGTTTGATGGATTGAATTGCACTAGCCAGTAGAAGTTTTTATTTGAATTGCATTTTATTCTTTAACATTCCTTGCTGATTTGTTCCTTTTGGGTTGGTCTGCTTTAATTTTCAGAGTTCAGTTCTTGGGTACGGTTCACCACCTTCTGTTCTAGGCTATTCATTCTCCTTGCCATTTTTCCCTCCCAGCTGTCATTTCCTTTAATATGGCATTTTATATTCCCTGTTTTCTTTCTTCCAATTATCTCGTAGTCCTTGGGGCCATATTGAGTCACTCTCTTCTCTCAGGACATAGTATGTGTCCATTGCACTTAGCATGTGTGTTTTCCTATATACTCGTTTCTCCAGCCTCATTTTCTGGATTAGAACTTTGTGCTCAGGTCATGTTCTGCTCTTTTCTCTCTCTTACTCTTGAATGGTCTAGACAGTCCCTGCTTGTTTTTCATTGGTTTGTTTTTATCATTCTTCTGGTACTCTTTTAGAACTTAACCAGGGTATTTGTGGGGAATCTGGGCTTTTCTTGGTCTTAAAAAGTCAGCATCTTAAATTTTATTTTGATTCATTGATTCACTGCACAAACATTTATTAGATATAGGTTGTATAGAATGTGAAATTTAAGAATATGGATTTGGTATTTTACCCTATAGACAATAGGATAACCTGAATGATTTTCAAGAAGAAAGATAGGTAATCATATTCCCTGAATGCAAACAGTACTTTGGCAGCTTTGTGGATGATAGAAGAGAGTAAGAGAGACCAGTTTGACAGACTATGATGATAGTCCAAGGGAGAAGTGAAAATAACTTGCACTATTGTATTAAAAGTGTGAGTACTACTAAGTCTGTATCCCGAAGAGATCAAAAAAGGAGAGAAAAGGATTGATTTGTACAAAAACATTTATAGCAGCTCTTTTTGTGGGGATAAAGAATTGGAAATGGAGGACATGCCCATTAGTTGAGCAAAGGTGGACCAAGTTGTGGTATACGATTGTGATGGAATACTACTGTGCTATAAGAAATGGTGAGAAGACAGATTTCAGGAAAAAACCTTGAAACTCATATCAACTGATACAAAGTGAAGTGAGCAGAACCAGGAGAATATTGCACACAGTAACAGCGATACTATATACAATGATCAACTGTGAATGATTCAGCTATTTTTAGCAATACAATGATCCAAAACAAGTCTAAAGATCGCATGATAAAAATTGCCATCCATCTTCAGAGAAAGATCTGATGGAATATGAATGCATATAGAGTTATACTATTTTCACTTTCTGTATTTTTTCCATGGTTTTCCCCCTTGGGGTCTGTATCTTCTTTTACAACACAACTAATAAGGTAATACATTTTGCACAATCAAACATGTATAACCTTTATCAAATTGTTTACTGTGGTGGGCGGAGCCAAGATGGCGGAGTAAAAAGACTCACCTATGCTAGGTCCGAACCCACAGCCCATAGATTTCCTGTAAAAACAACTCCTGACAAATTCTGGAACAGTGGAAGCCGCGCAGCAACACAGTGAAGGAG
>JAQQSK010014895.1:0-10968 GCA_028658325.1 Potorous gilbertii | reverse complement strand
CTTATCTGCTGGTTCTCAGGTGGGGGCAGGGCCGCCTCTCAGGCTCAGTTCCCTCAGGGGGTTTATACAGAGATCCTTTGTAGTGGAGCTGGGGTGGAGCTCCAGCCTGCTCTGGGAGTCTCTGGCCAAGCTGCCCCAGCCTCTGCCGCAGCGGCCACTTCCCAGGGGGTCCGAGTCCCGGAGATCCCCCGCTCCCCTCTCAGCCCGTCTCTCTCACTGACCTGTGAGTCTGTGGGTGGAGGGACCTTCGCGGCCGCCCGGAGATTCAGGTCCCTGACGCCTGCTGGGCTCTGCTCGTTCCTCTCAGTGCTGCGTGGCCGGGGCGGGAGAGGGGACCGCTCGGCCCGGCAGGACTCCGCTCCCGTCCTGGATACCTTTGCGGTTGGTTTTTCAGAGCTCTCTGCAACGGAAATCTCCTTCACTGTGTTGCTGCGCGGCTTCCACTGCTCCAGAATTTGTCAGGAGTTCTTTTTACAGGAAATCTATGGGCTGTGGGTTCGGACCTAGCATAGGTGAGTCTTTCTACTCCGCCATCTTGGCTACGCCCCCTTAGACACTGTCCACCTTTATTTTCTAAGATCAATTTAGCTCCGAACTTTCTTATTAGGTAATTGACTTCAATCAATGAGATAGTACTCTATATGAACTTTTTACATAGAAAATGTGAAAAGGGAACAAAAATAAACACCAACCCCTAAGTTACAAGTTGAAACCTCTGCTCTACTTCTGATTTGGTAAAAGTAAACACCAACTGGGCAACTTTTAATCAGCTAAGAATGCAAATTTCCCTTTTGAGGTATCAAAACTCAAAAATATCAAATATAAAAATAAAATATAAATGTAAAATATCAAAAATAAAAATTTGACTTTAGATTAGAGCAAGGGTGTCAAGCTGAAATTGACATAGGGCCCTTTAAACCTTATAGAAAGATGTCTTCAAACTGCACGTTGACTTAGAAAACAACAAATTCGCACAGTTTTAAGATAGCTGGGCAGTGAAGTGGATAGAGTACTGGTCCTTCAGTCAGGATGATCTCAGCTCAAATTCATCCTCAGACATTTCTAAGTTGTATGACCTTGAACAAAGCACTTAACACCATTTGCCTCAGTTTCCTCATCTGTAAAATTAGCTGGAGAAGGAATTGGCAAACCACTATAGTATTTCTGCCAAGAAAACCGCGAATTGAATTAGGGAGAGTCAGACAAAACTAATGGACTCAACAACTGTTCTATTTTATAGTTTCCCAATTACATCTTAAAGTAGGCCACATGTTTGACACCTTTAGATTTCAGAACTTAGTCTCCTTTTTGTACTTGCTTTGTACCCTAGAGAGTGAATTCTGACTTGATAGCTTGATTATGCATACATGCAGGTGCCTGTCATTACTTCCTTTCTACCCTTAATCCCGTTTCACAAGTCACTTCTTAATTCTCCCCATACTTCAATAGCAGATTCCCAGTGTTCCCTTTTCAATTCACCCTAGGGAAGTCACTTACATTCTCTGGTTCTCATTTCCCTGATCTATTTATAGTAAGGGGTATGGACCACAGGACCACTAAGACCAGAGGTGTGCTGGTGAATATTTTACAACCAACTCTCTAGGGAAAAAAGTACAACTCATTTTTAAGTTTAATGATCATTTTTAACGTTTCCATCACTTTCAGACTAGACAATCAACAAAACAATAAATCAAACTCCAATTTCTAGTGGTTACCAATTTCTGAGGTGTGACTTTTCACACCGAAATATATCATTCTCACAAGCTTGTGTAACCTGGTTCCAGCACATCGCTGTTTAAGACCCTTTCAAACTCTAAATCGGCATTAATTCCCTCAGTTGTAAAATTGGGACAATATCAGCACCTAATTCCCAGGCTTATTGTGAGGACCAAATGAGTTAATAAATACAAAGCTCTCAGCGCAGTGCCTAGTACACAGTAAGCGTTATATAAATGCTAGCTATTTAATAATATGATTTCTCTAGCCCCTGAATATTAAAATCCAAGCATGATCCAAGGATTTTCCCTTTCCTTTTTATGTCCCCTCAACATACACAATTGGTTATCAAGTCTTGCCAATGTTACCTTCACAATATCACTCAGATCTGTTCTTTTCCTCTCCTTTATGCATTGTAATCACCACCCATGGATGTAGTTAGAATTATGAAAATGTATCACTTCACTGAATACCTGAATAGTCAGACTAACCAGATGAACAACAATCTAGTTACAATTCCTGTAATATCAGAAGTATTATATAATTGAGTAAAATTACTTTTTTCTTTTGACTTTGAACAATATTTCACTTAATATTATTTTTAAATTACATGTAGATATAGTTTTCAACATTCATTTTTGTAAAATTTTGAGCTCCAGATTTTTCTCTACTTCTCTCTTCCCTTCTCCCTCCCCAAGACAGCAAGCAATCTGATATAGATTATACATGTACAATCATACTAAATATATTTCCACATTACTCTTGCTGTGAAAGAAGAGTCAGTTAAAAAGAAGAAAACCATGAGAAAGGGGACACATACACAAAAGAAAAAAGGAAAAAGGAAAATAATATGATTTGTTCTGCATTCAGATTCCATAGTTCTTTCTCTGGATGTGAATAACACCTTCTATTGCCAGTCTTTTGGAATGACCTTAGATCATCTTATGGCTCAGAAAAGCTAAGTCTATCAAAGTTGATCATCACACAATGTTGCTATCACTATGTACAAAATGTTCTCTTGTTTCTGTTCAGTTTACTCAGGATTAGTTCATGTACATCTTTTAAGATTTTTCCTGAAATCTCTCTGGTCATCATTTTTTATAGAAAAATAGTATTCCATTACAGTCATATACCACAATTTTTTCAGCTATTCTATAACTTGTGAGCATTCCCTCAATATCTAATTTTTTGTCAATGCAAAAAGAGTTGCTACAAATATTTTTGAACATGTGTGCATTTTTCCTATTTTTGTTTTCTCTTTGAGATACAGACTTAATAGTTGCATTGCTGGATCAAAGGGTAAGCACAGTTTCATAGTCTGTTGCTCATAGTTCCAAAGTGCCTTCAAGAATGATTGGATCAGTTCACAACTCCACTAAAAATGCATCATTGTCCCAATTTTCCTAAATCTTTTCCAACATTTATCATTCTCTGCTCATATTACCCAATCTGACAGGTGTGAGGTAATGCTTCATAGTTTTATTAATTTGCATTTTCTTATCAATATTGATTTAGAGCACTTTCTTATATGAATATAGATAGTTTTAATTTCTTCATCTGAAACCTGTTCATATCCTTGGACCATTTATCACTTGGGGAATGACTTATTTCTTATAAATTTAGCTCAGTTCTCTGTATATTTTAGAAATGAGGCTTTTATCAGAAACACTGTCTGTAAAAAATTGTCTCCCAGGTTTCTGATTCCCTTCATTGCATTGATTTTGTTTACGCAAAAACTTTTTAAACATTTAAGGTAATCAAAATTATCCATTTTGTATTTCATGATGTCCTCTGTGTCTCATATTTGGTCATAAATTCTTTACCCTTCTCTATAAATCTGATAGGTAAACTACCCCTTTTCCTAAAAAAATTTTTCCTAAATTCCTAAAATTCCTTTTCCCAAAAAATTTTTTCCTAAATTCCTAAAAAATATTTTAGGAAAAAAATTTTCTAATTTGCTTATGGTATCATCCCTCATATCTAAATCATGCACCTATTTCAACTTTATTTTGGTATAAGGTATGAGATCTTAGTCTATGCATCCATACTATTTTTCAATTTTTTTAGTAGTTTTTATCCAGAAGCTGAACTCTCTGGATTTAATCAACAGATTACTATGTTCATTTACTATTGTGTCTCATACACCTAACCTATTTCACAGTATTTCTTAGCTAATATAAAGTAGTTTTGATGATTGCCACTTTATAATATGGTTTTAGATTGGGTATGAATTGGCCACCTTCCTTTGCAATTTTTAAAAATTAATTCCCTTGATATTGACCTTTTGCTCTTCCAGATGAATTTTATTTTTCTTTCTAGCTTTATAAATTATTTTTTGGTAGTTTGATTGGTACGGCACTGAATAAGTAATTAATTTAGGTAGGACTGTAGTTTTTATTCCATTGGCTCAGCCCACTCAAGCAGTTGCTATTTTTCCAATTAGTTAGATCTGACTTGTGTGTGAAAAGCATTTTGTAGTTGTGTTCATATAGTTCCTGGGTTTGTCTCCACATGTATATTCCCAAATACTTTATATTGTCTACAGTTGTTTTAAATGGAATTTCTCTTCTTGCATCTTGCTGCTGGGCTTTGTTGGATAGATATCTATATTTACATATCTATCTATCTATAGATATATTTGTATCTCTCTCTCTATATATATAGATATAATATATATCTATATATATTATATATATATATAGATATATTACTGGGGATTTATGAGGGCTTATTTTATATCCTGCAACTTTGCTAAAGCTGTTAATTGCTTCTAGTAGTTTTTTAGTTGATTCCCTAGAATTCTCTAAGTATACCAGCTTATCACCTGCAAAGAGTGATAGTTTTATTTTCTCATTGCCCATTATAATTCCTTTAATTATATTTTCTTCTCTTATTGGTATAACTTGCATTTCTAACATATTATTGAATATTATTGGTGATAATAGACATCCTTGTTTCACCCTTGCTTTTATTGGGAATACTTCTAGCTTATCCCTATTATATACAATGTTTGCTTTTGGTTTTAGATAGGTACTACATATCATTTTAAAGAAAAATCCATTTATACCTATGCTCTCTATTGTTTTAGTAAGAGTAGGTGGTATATTTTGTCAAAAACTTTTTCTGCATCTATTTTAGATAATCATGATTTCTGTTAGTTTTGTCATTGACATAGTCAATTATGCTGATAATTTTCCTATTATTGAATTAACCCTTTATTCCTGGTACAAATCCAACTCAGTCAGACTGTGTTATACTCATGATAATTGCTTTACCTTCTTTGCTAATATTTTATTTAACATTTTTGCATCAATATTCATTAGAGGAACCTACACTTTTCTTTCTCTGTTTTGGCTCTCTCTGGTTCAGGTGTCAGCACTATATTTGTGTCATAAAATAATTTGTTAAGATTCCATTCCTCACCTTTTTTTCCAAATAGTTTGTATTGTATTGGAATTAATTGTTCTTTAAATGTTTCAAAAAATTCCCTTGTAAATCCATCTGGCCCTGGAGATATTTTTCCCGTTAGAGAGTTCATTTATGACGTGTTTGATTTCTTTTACTAAAATGAGGTTATTTAAGTGTTTTATTTCTTCTTCTGTTAATCTGGGCAATTTATATATTTTATAATCATCCATTTCACTTAGATTGTCAGATTTATTTTGGGGGCAAAATAGCTAGTATTGATTGTTTTAATTTCCTTCTTCATTTTTATACTTGAGACCAATTCATATTCCCCTTTAAGACTTCGTTAAGCTTCAAATGTAGGCATTTTGACATTGTTGTCCCCTTTAGAGTTTGTGTTTTGATCTTTCCTGTTGCCATAGGAGCTTTCTATGGTCAGGGCTCTTTTCTGTTCCTTCCTCATTTTCAGCCTATTTTATGATTTTAAAATTGAACTCTGCTCAGGGAACACTATCCCAAGCTTCTTGTGCTGGTGACCACGTCTAGATGCCCCTGTTGTGCCTGAGTTCTGGGGCTTGCATTTTCTGGCCTGCTGAGTCAGGACTACAGGGCCTCAGCTGCTGATCTGTGCTAAGGCTAAAAGCCTCCTCCTCACTTTCCGGATAACATCTGCATTGGGCTGTGCTCTCCTTTAGCCAAGGGAAACAGATCTTTCCTGAAGTCCTTCTAAGGTCTCTAAAGATGGAAAATTGTTTCTTTCTGTCTTTTTTTGGGTCGTCACTCCAGAATCTGATTTAACTTTGTTTCCAAGGGAAACCTTGAAGAGCTCAGGCAACTTTCTGGCTTCTCTCTGCCATTGTAGTTCCTTACTAACTTTCTTTAAATGTCACATCAAAGACATAACATCTAAATGTGGAAAATTGATAGTAAGGAGGGAAAAATCAAAGTTCAGCTCATTTGGAGGAAAGAAGAGGTAAACCTCAAACAATACAGCATTTCCAAGCAAATGGAATAAGGCTCACAGCTTCATGTCCATGAAAATCAGATGATCCTTCTTATTTCTAAAATAAAGTGGATTAGTTCTTATTAACTCTTGTGTAGGTTCTTGTAATAGCCTAGAAATTAGACTGCTGACTTCTAGTCTCTCTCATTTCATATCCATCTTCCACATGCTGACAAAATACTTACCAGACAGTGAATGGTGCACATCTCTCTTTCAAAGTTTCGGTACCATTTTGCTTCCATAAGCAATTTTGAGATTATGTTTTCTCATTGATTCACTTCATTTGTGTTTATACCTGAGAGTTAACTGTATTTATATTTTCAAAGACAGTCTTCTCTCAAAGAAACAAACAGAAATAAATGTTTTATTATGACTTAACTCACTTTTGAATCTGGGGAAAAAAAGAGAGAGATAAAGAGGCAAAAACTATGGATGAATTTTTCTACTAAGAAATAACTGCCATGCTACATTTTCTTGTTCTGGCAAATGCCCCCAAAAATTTTTATTTTTAGAATAGAGTTGCTTTTTTCCCCACCCTCTGGCTAAGCCTTTTAACACAGCATCTATCTTTTCACTTCTAAGACATTGAATTGTTCTCTACCTGCTCTTTCTACTCAACATCAAAATGAAATGAGTTTTAAAAAACTTCTTGACAATAATGCTTTCTTCTTTTTTTCTCTAACAGAAAATTGTATCATTAAGATACTATTTTTTTGAGAGGTCAATACAGACTCTAGAACCTCAGTATCTAGCTTGCTGACTTATGGATTAGTTTTAATAACTCTATGACTAATATTTATTCATTAGTTACATTTGTATTTCTTACTAATTATTTTAGAGGAGATTAGATTTCAATTAACATGGAATTGAAGCCTTAAAATATATTTTTTGACTTTTAGAAATAGATAATTAGCATTTACTTTCTAAGATGTCTTTAATTCTATAATTCCTCAATAAAAAATATATGAAAAAATTAACTTATAATAAGGAATCATGTGGCACAGCTGTACACATATACATAAGTATGTGTCTGTATATGTATATGTGCTTGTGTATTATATGCATGCATATACCTGCACACACACACATATATACATACACACATATACAGGCACTGCATGGGGATGTATGCATATACATACACACACACACACACACACATATATATATATATATATACATACATGTATGTATAAAATTGCTATGTTCAATACACATGAGACCCACTTAAGTTCTATTAGCTTGGGAATAGAAACTAAGAATAGACATAAGAGCAGGAATTAAGTCTCTTCGATGAAACCTTAGTTAGAATTCTTTAACAGGATTACATCTAAGACACCTGAAGAAATATAAAGAAGAGAAATTAGATTAGGAGACATGCAGATAAACTATATATTATTTTAGAATATATATTCTTGGTACTTATTATTGGTACTTGTTATTTGCAATTTTTCTTTATTTTTGGTCATATTTACAGGCATAGTGTCAATGCTTTTCATAAATTCTGCTATCTGGATAGTACATAGGTCTAGGTCAACACTCACTGACAATGCTGAAGATCAACATAAAAAGACAAACATGAGCTTATTAAGGCAATATTAATTAAAGATATCACTATACTGTAGGCTAATAAAAAAAAGTCCACAAAAACTATAGTGCTGCCCAGTTCTCTTTGAAATATAACTAAGTTTTCCACAGAAATTACATTTAGTTAAAACAACTTCATCTATTAGTCTTACTAAGATAGGATGACTACCTACTACTACTACTTCTATCAATACAAAAGCAACTCCCGTTGAAACATAACTCTTTTGTATGTGGGCAGAGTATATGAGTAAAATGTGTTTAGAGCTAGCAGTGAGACCAAATAAAGAATGCCTGAATAATGAGCTGTAATGGGGCAAGTGTAAGGGGGGCTCACTGCATATAGTACTGCTCAAAAATAGATGGTATAATGTGGGAATTTCTGAGAAATGATCAGAGCTGAAAAAAAATACCTTTAAAGATCAAGCACTAAAGGGCTTTCGTGTCCATCTAGAAGTGGAAGGAAATGAAGATCATATTGTTCAACCCCTTTACTTTACATACAAGGAAATTGAGACCCTAAGAGGTCAGGCACCTTGGTCAAAGTCATACAGCTAAAAAATGTTGTTGTTCAGATACTGCTGTCATATGAGACTTTTTGTGACCCAAACTTGGGCATTTTCTTGGCAGAGATACTGGAGTGGTTTGCCATTTCCTTCTTCTGTAAAATGAGCTGAGCATGCAGTGTTAAGTGACTTGCCCAGGGTCACAGAACCAGTTTCTACAGCCAGATCTGAAGCCAAGAAGTTGAGTCTTCCTGAATTCAAGCCCAGCACTCTATCCACTGTGCCACTTCGCTCCCTCAACGTGGGTTATTGTTAGTCTCTTCCTATGTTAGATTCATACATAAAGGAAAATTGTCCTTAAGCTCCCATAACAATTTATCTTCCATTTGCCCTCTAAATAAACTTTTCCTTATACCTTTTAATGGAAAGATAACTTGGTTTTTGCTTTAATGACTCCCTCCAGTGTGGGTTGGGTCAGGGATATTGAAAAAAAATTGTTAAGAATTTTAAGCTTTTGGGTCCAAACCCTGCCTTGAATACAAGCTGTTTGTCCCTGAACAAATTGTTTAATCTTTCTGGGCTTTAGTATTTTCACCTATAAAAGTGTGGACTAGATCCTCTCCTAAGTCACTTTTTAGCTCTAAATTTTATACTTAAAAACAAAAATATTTTAGAAATAAATTCTACATTTAATTTCACTATATTGTATATGGGCCAAGACCATAAAAAGATATACTACAATATTAAACAAAGATAAATATTGAATTTAGAATCCATAAACAATCCTTAGCTTTTGAAAATGGATTAGTGCTTCACAACTCTAACAACATATGTACATTTCTTTCTTCACCTTCTACAAAACTTTTCATTTCCATCATCTTTGCTAATTTGTTGAGTATGAGGAAAGAAACCTCAGTGTTGCTTTGATCTGTATTTCTCTTTTTTTTCATTTTTCATGTGTTTGAAAATGCTTTCTAATTTTTCTTTTGAAAACTATTCATTTCTTAATACCATTTATGCATTGGAGACTGGTTGTTAGTCTTTTATTTTTGTATTTATTAACAACTTGACTATCAGACTTTTATCACAGATTTTAAATACAAAGATTTTTTTTACCCCCAGTGAACAACTGTCTTTGTTATCCTAGCTATATTTATTTAAAAGTGCTTCAGTTTCATGTAATCTTTTTACCATTCTATTTATAGTTTTGTGAGTTTTCATCTATAGTTGTGAACCATATTGTATTTATAGAACTGAATTTTTGAATTAAACCATGTAAGGCTGTATACATACACAAGCACACACACGCAGGCACACATGCGTACATACTCATTTTCACGCTGTTTGATTTGACCTTTTATAAAATTTTGGAATCATGACTTTATTAATTAATTAGCTATTCCTTTTGCTACGTATTTTTTATAAATTTGAAAACTTTGTATGATTTCATACCGTAGATAAAAATAGCACATTGCCAACAAACAATCTCAGCTACTCATTCTAAGTTGAAATTTGGTCATTACCTTTTGGATCTGGCATTCAGCTGGTCCTTAATCTTCCTAATTGTATTATGAGGTAAAATGAAATTTTTCTGTCTACCATTTAGATGTGAAATCAATGAAGTGACTTCTTTGTTCTAGGCACTATGCTAGGATCTGAGATTCCAAAGATAAAACTAAAACAAGACTTATTCTCAAGTAGTTTATAAAAAAATGCAATTACTGGAAAATCTGTTCAATCACTTAGATAAATGACATATACCTATAACTACTAAAGATGCCATATCGATGATCTAGGTCCAACCATCATTTCAAAACTTAGAATTACTACAAAAAAAAAAGATTATTGACTTGGTTGAGAAAATAAAGCTAGTGAAATAGATGATGCTTTGTCCAGTGTTCTTTTCATTATGATGATTAAAATTGGAAGTATACAGACTGTTTTTTTCATTTAAAATTTGGAATCATACATTTCAACAATTCAATTACATGAGTATTCTTAAATTGTATTATTTTAACAATTTTAGATTACTGGGATGTATGTTGTCTTTCACTTCTTTCTTCATTAAGGAAATTATCTGGAATGAAACTGAATTTTAACTTGGATCACAAACTCTATGAAGACCATTTTTTGGTATAGTTCCTCTAACCTAAAAAAGAAGTCAAATTTTCCCTTGCTAATAGAGCAAAAGTTCAAGAATATAGATGACATCATCCATTCTCCATGCATTGCTTCACTCTTTAATGTGGGTCTAGATTTTATTCTATCAGCAATTGTCATGAGTGTTGCATATTTTATTCCTTCCTTATTGCTTGTATATAAAAAGGACAAATTTCCCTGATCTCTCTACAATGAGCAGCAGAAGGGGTTAAAAAAATTTGATTCTGATATGGAAACTTAAAATTGATATATTATATGAAGAAAAAAAGAGGACAGTCAGGAGACAAATTGTGCAAAGTCACACAATTTGTCTCCTGGTTATTTTTCTCTTTTACTTCACATATATAGTTTTTTTGGATGAACAAATCAGGATCCAAAAATATCTTGAAGGATATTAGAATTAAATTAGAATAATTCATTATTCTAATTAATTTATTATTATTCTATTTTATATATTCTACATATCTGTTCTACATTCTATATATCATGTCATATAATATAAAATATTTTAATATAATGATTATAATAAGATATTATATAAAATAATATAATGCTATAAATATCACATTTGTAACATACTTTATATATTATATA
>JAQQSK010014894.1:0-10968 GCA_028658325.1 Potorous gilbertii | reverse complement strand
TTTTTTTTTTCTCAGCTCTCCTCTTTTTCCCTCCACGAAGAAGTCTCCTGCTTGCCTCTTCTGTGAGAGATAATTGGCCCCATTCTATTTCACCCTCTCTCCTCCCAATACATTTCTCTCTCACCGTTTACCTTGATGTTTTTTTAAGATATGATCCCATCCTATTCAATTCACTCTGTGCTCTCTGTCTCTGTGTGTGTGTACATGTGTTTGTGTGTGTGTGTGTAATCCCACCAACTACCCAGATACTGAAAAGTTTCAAGAGTTACAAATAATGTCTTTCCATGTAGGAATGTAAACAGTACAAATTTAGCAAGTCTCTTATGACTTCTCTTTGCTGTTTACTTTTTCATTCTTTGTCTCATTCTTGTGTTTGAAAGTCAAATTTTCTTTTCAGCTCTGGTCTATTCATCAAGAATGCTTGAAAGTCCTTTATTTCATTGAAAGACCATTTCTTCCCTTGAAATATTATACTCAGTTTTGCTGGGTAGGTGATTCTTGGTTTTAGTCCTAGTTCCTTTGACTTCTGGAATATCCTATTCCACACCCTTTGATCCCTTAATGTAGAAGCTGCTATATCTTGTATTATCCTGATTGTATTTCCACAATACTAGAATTGTTTCTTTCTAGCTGCTTGCAATATTTTCTCCTTGACCTGGAAACTCTGGAATTTTGCCACAATGTTACCAGGAGTTTCTCTTTTTGGATCTCTTTCCAGTGGTGATCCGTGGATTCTTTAAATATTTACTTTGCCCCCTGGTTCTAGAATGTCAGGGCAGTTTTCCTGGATAATTTCATGAAAGAAAATGTGTAGGGTCTTTTTTTTTATCATGGCTTTCAAGTAGTCCAATAATTTTTAAATTGTCTCTTCTGGATCTGTTTTCCAGGTCAGTTGTTTTTCCAATGAGATATTTCACATTATCTTCCATTTCTTCATTGTTTTCGTTTTGTTTTGTGATTTCTTGGTTTCTCATAAAGGCATTAGCCTCTATGTGTTCCATTCTAATTTTGAGAGAACTGTTTTCTTCAGTGAGCTTTTGCACCTCTTTTTCCACTTGCCTAATTCTGATTTTGAAAGCATTCTTCTCCTCATTGGCTTTTTGAACCTCTTTTGCCAATTGAGTTAGCCTATTTTTCAAGGTGCTATTTTCTTCAGCATTTCTTTGAGTCTCCTTCAGCAAGGTGTCGACCTGCTTTTCATGCTTTTCTTGCATCTCTCTCATTTCTCTTCCCAGTTTTTCCTCCACTTCTCTATGTTGATTTTCAAAATCCTTTTTGAGCTCTTCCATGGCCTGAGCCCATTAAAAATCTATTTTGGATGTTTGGGATACAGAAGCCTTGACTTCTATATCTTTCCATGATAGTAAGCATTGTTTTTCCTCATCTGAAAGGAAAGGAGGAAATATCTGGACACCAAGAAAGTAACCTTCTATGGTCTTATTTTTTTTCCCTTTTCTGGGCATTTTCCCAGCCAGTTACTTGACTTCTGAGATTCCTTTCCACACACACCTCTCCTCCATATCTGCGCACCTAGTGCTTGGAGTCTGAGATTCAAATGCTGCTTCCCAGCCTCATGGCTTTCAATGGGGGCAGGGCTGCTATTTAATGTTAGATTAAATTCAGGTGCTCAGATGGGTGCAGGGCTGTCACACAGGGCTCACTTCCCTCAGGGCATTTATCTGGAGACCTTCAACAATGGATCTGACCTTCTGCCTGCTTTGGGAGCCCCTTTCAGATGCTGCCTCTGCTGCTGCCTCCCTAGGGGGCCTGAGTTATGGAAACAGCCTGCTCCCCTCTAGGCCAGCTAAACAGGCTCTCTCAGTGACCTGCGCACCTGTGAGTGGAGGGAACTGTAAGGGTGCTAGAGATTCCATCCCTGAAGCCTGCGTGAATCTGCTCCTCTCAGGTCCACGTGGCCAGGGCAGGGCTAGGCTCTGCTCAGAGTCTGGTGCATGATTGACCTTTGGTGTCAGTTTTTCTGGTCTCTCTGGAACAGAAGTCTCCTCCACTCTGTTTTTCTGTGGCTTCCGCTGCTCAGAATTTTTTGGGAGCTCTTCTTTACAGATATTTTATGGGCTGTGGGTTCAGAGCTAGTGTATGTATGTCTTTCTACTCTGCCATCTTGGCTCCTCCCCCCAGAAGTTTCTATTTTAGAGAATAAAAGAGATCAAGGTATAAATACACTGATTACTTGATGTTAAAGTAAGACAAATGAAATAATATCTCAGTTTTCTCAGGCAAAAGTTGCTTTAAGGATGATGAGGGAAACAGGTTATAATATGAATCAATACATTTTTTAAAGTATTTATTTTTATGTGATTACTAATTGCTAACCCATGAGCAGAATTTTTAAAGCTACAAATATAAAATCAAGATAATTCCTGCCAAGAAGGAACTTACTTTCTAATAGGAGAAACAAATAATATAAAGTGCATTGTACAGAGAAGGAGTTATAGTCTAAAACATGCAAAGATAGGAACTAGAATACCAAGATGGTGAGTGAAATAATAAAGTAGATTGTCAACACAGCATCATATGTGGCAATCAAAGAGATGATTAATTCCAGTTCTCAAAAAAGTGGAAAAGCAAGGAAAAACACATACTATATATAGGAAAAATGCTATTCCACAAAGGATAGAGACAAACAATTCATATTACCTTCATAAACATGTCTTTTCTACACCAAATGTTTTTGTATAGACTGCTGAACTACAGGAATTCTTATAAAATGCTGGAGAAATATACATCTGTAGCTATGATGGTAAAGCCCCGTCCTCCATTGTATGACTCATAGTATATGCCCTTAAATAAGCAGATCTTCTTACTATACTTTCTAAAATTAACTTCACAGCATTAATGTGTTGAATTAACTTCAGAGTACTCTGGTAAAGAAATTGTATTGACTTGGATGATTACAGAGGATCACTACATACTTTTGCCATCATAATTGAAGTCTATGATGTCTCCAGTGCATTTTCTATGAAGAAGAAGAAAAAGAAAACAAAGATAAATCCTTCCATTATCAAGAAAACATGCTTTGTGATAAAAATTAGTTACTATTAACAAAATAGTGTTAATTTAATATTTTTTTAATCTGATTATGATACTTGTACTTCTTTTAGGGAGAAGAAGAAAGACGAAGAGAAAGTAAGAGCTGAATAGAAATGGCAAAGGAAGAAGAAAGGAGAAGAATGAGTGTGAGATGAACAAGAGAAGGAAAGAAATGAGGGAAACTGATAAAAGAGTGTGAGGAAGAGGGCAAAAGAGGAAAGAGAGTCCGGCACGGAGAATAAAGGAGGAAGGTGAAAAGGGAAAATAAAGAGAATAACTAGATGATTTTCCTTGGCAGTAAAAGCAAAACTGAGCAAAATTTAAAATAAGTATTTCTACGTTCCATTCACCATTTATTATCTATGTGATCTTAGACAAGTTGCTTAACATGCTATTCCTTTGGCCTTCATTTGCTCATCACAAATATGGGTTAGATAATATAATCTCTGAGAACCCTTCCAATTTTTGATAAATGACCCTATGAGACATCACTCAACATATTGATCCATGATATCAAAATGAATGTGGTGGAGATTGGTTATGTTATTGCCCATATGAATTACTGCAAATCTTATGTTAATTTTACCAAATGCCTATATGAAAATAGTATAGTTATGTCTTGAATTTTGTTTTTCTTCTAGTTTTATTTTCACAAGAGTTTTCCTGTCTCAATTTCTGGCTTTCCCAATGGTGATGGAACAAGCATACACTGTGTGATATTCCTTACACATGCATAGATGTGCTTTATTCAAGGTCCAGGTGGGAAGATGCCAAACTAAAATCCTCTAAAGGCACTTCAAATTCAATATGAGTAAAATGTAAATCACCAACTTTCCCCCCTAAATCAGCCTATCTTCATAATTCCCTTACAAAAGACTTCAAAGCATCACCATTCTCTTAGTCACAGAGATGTTAAGAAACCCAGTTAATTTTGATTCTTTCCTTTTCTTTACCACCCCTCCATCTAACCAGAATGTCAACACCAAAACCATGTAAATAACAAAAACAATAGTAACAACAAAGTAGCTAAGTGATGCAGTGGATGAAGCATCGAGCCTTGCGTTAGGAAGATAAGTTTAAATCCAGCCGCAATTATATACTATAATAACAGATTTCTTGAAAAAGTCCTTTTAGCAAGGACTGCGTCACTTCACCTCCATTTGCCTCTTTCCTCATATGTGAAACAGAAATAATACAAATAACAATATCTAACCCCCAGGGATGTTGTGAGGAAAATATGAGATACGTGTAAAATACTTCATCAGTCTTAAGGTGTATTGTTAACCTTGTTGGTATTTTCCTTATCGTTGCTGTTATTGTTGTTAGAACAACACATTTTTCTCAATATTTGCTTCTTTCAGGGGAAATAAGTATTGGATTTGGACCTAGAATAAAGTATCCTGAATGAAAAATCCCTGTTCGCTTAGTTGTTATGTGACATGGGACAGTAATGTATGCTCAATAAGCCTGCTTTCCTCTCCACAAAATGAGGGATTTGCGGAAGTTGTTACTCAAACCTTAGAAACTTTACTAAAATGTCCCTTCTTAATGGTTTATTGTTGCCCTTTTGTGCCTTCAGTAATCCCCAGAGCAAAGGATTCTTAGGTTTTAATCCAGGGTTCAATAGTAAGTACTACTCATATACAAAGGAGACTTTTTAATTTTTTAAACTCCTTTTCTTTAAGCCTCTTTCACATCGTCATTTCCTTCCTGCTGTGATCCAAAATGGAACAATGATCAACTTTTCTATCAGGTTAAGTTGATGAACCTCTACTGCTACATACTGCAAGCCCACCATTCTTCATTCTGTGTGATTTATGTCCTATCCCTCTACAAATCGGTCACATAGTATCTACTTAGGCTGTGTTGCTTTTCAAGAAATCTGTTATTATAATATATAAACCTCTTTTTTAAGAAGGTCACACTTTGGATTTCATGATATTAATTTTACATTAATTATTTTATAGCCAATTCCCCAATGACTTTTAAATATATATGAGGGGTAACAGCTGTTTGAAAAATAAAGTGATGTTAAGATTATAAAATTTAAGAAAAAGAAGATATAACCTTATTATATAAACATATACACATCTATATATCCCCTCCTAGTTTGATTTTTTTTAATTAAAAGGACCATCCCTTCAGTAACCCATTGGATGGGTATATTTCACTCAAAATGAGAATGTGATAAGACCTTAGCCTGAAATGGCCAAGTACTCCTGGGCCATCTCCAGTCATCCTGGTGAATATCTGGCCACTGGACCTAGATGGTTCAGGAGAAGAAAGTGAGGTTGGTGACCTCACACAGCTGTCCTTAACTAAAATCAAAGTCAACTGCATGTCATGTCATCATCTTGAGACCATAGTCCTCTTCGAGAATGAAGAACAAACACAACAACATCAACAACAACAACAACCTAGTGTAGTAGGAAACTTGCTCCAGATCTTTTGCTACTTCTGTGATATCAGTGAAAGTTAAGTTGTTATTTCTTCAGTCCCCTTCCTTGATAAACTTGCTCCCTTTCCTACTCATAGACTATCTTTAATGATTTCTTGTGTGCTGTTTTTTACATGAAAGTCATCACTGATGACTCAGGACAGTATTCTTATTCCCATTGCATGTATCTCCATTGTCTTAAAATTTAGAATCTTCCAAGACTGTGATGTTCTGTGATTGACAGATGTATTACATCAAAATGAGAATGCTGATTTTTAAACGATGAATTTTGTCAGCAGAAGCAACTGAAGAGGTTCAAGTGCTGAACAATTTCCAAAATGCCATGTAGCCAATTGGCTTTATCTCCTTCAATTCTGAGTTTAGCTCATAATCTATCTCTAAACTCCTCTCCAAGATACATATACACAAAGGGACTAACTTCATTGACTACCAATCAAACTCTATGCTACAATTTTAGAAATTACATTTTTTATGTGCTTGATTTACTAGGTCATGCTCTTTGATTGAATGTGAATCTCATTGAGAAAACTCGGAAAAGTACTAGGGATATGTAAAATCCTCACATTTTTTACATGGCCTTTCAACAAAATATTCTTTTTAACAGCAGAACCATTTTTTATGACAATTTATCTTACTGTTTTGTAGTTTCCTGAATAATGATAATCAGCCCATCAAAATTCTTTCTGGTTGCTTCTAATAAGGAATCTTAACATATACAAGGGAGAAAAAATTTGGGGATAGAGACAGAAGTTTTAGGGTTGTGTTGTCTTTTTCTCTGAGGCTGTGAGAATTTTTATATGTTAACCTCTATTCCTTTAAATGGAAATCATAGTGAAAGCTCAGTTTCTTTCCCCAAACTCTTTACTTACTAATTCCAAACTCATTTTTCAACATACAAGTTTCATTTACCTTCACAGAGGTCCCCTCTTGAATATGTCAACAGAGATGATCAATTTTCCCTTTAAATAATGTTTATTTTTTTTTATCTTGGGTACACAATAAGAGAAACCTCCAGTTTTTATCTACTTATTTCCCTGTGAAAAAAATAAATCTTTCTTCCCTTTGGCTGCAATTTATTCATTTTTTGGTGACTGACAGAAAATTATAAGGTAAATACAATTAAGTTCATCAAGTAGTATATTAACAAGTGGTTAGTGAGCAAAGATCTCACAATGAAAAATGCTTACAATAAATTCTGCACTTTAGATAGTCACAAATTATTTGACATTCAGCATACTCTGACACTGTACAGCTACTCTGCCACCATCACTATAGAAGAATATGGGCAACTACTGAGGTTTCAAAGCCATTTTGAATTTTTATTATTTTCATGATCCATAATAGTCAAGCACTTATTCATTCTTTTTATTTTGCAGACATCAAGTAAATGTCCCCTGAAAGCAAGATATTATGGTTATTGAACATATATGTTGGTTAAAACTATGCTGACTCTTGGTATACAGACACAGTGTGTCAAGAGTACTGTACTCAAAACTTTTATACCATGGTAAATTTTGCTTGTGTTTGGGCTCTTCTGGCATAGTCTTTAAGAATATACATAATTAGTTACATGCCACAATGAGACATCATAATTAGCATCAGGATCATAAGATCTGAGTCTGGATACAATGGAAGGCCTTATATTTGAACTCCAGCTTCATTTCTTCCTATCTGTGTGACTTTGCACAAATCACATAACATTTCTAGGATTCAGTTTCTCATCTGTTATAATGAGGTTAGCCTACATTGAAAGGTCTTTTTCAACTCTATAGCTGTGACCCATGATTTTTATGCCTTTATAAGTCCAAAGAACAAACATGAAAATTAAAAAAAAGAGATTCCTCAAATGAAAAATGCCTCCAAATGAAATGAATTGTACTTGCTTCATAATATTAAATGTTTAATAAAGGTACTACTATTTTACACTATTCATATTACTTCCTGATACATGATGGTGTTGAAGAAGTAGCTGAATAACTATCTCTCAAGAATATTTTTGAGAGGATTTATGCTTCAGTGAGAGATTAGGATTGCATGACAACTTCCATCCCTTACAACTCTGGGATATTAAAATGACTGAAAATAATTATCTTTTCTTCTTTAAAAAGCATTTATAAGGAAATCCTTCTAATAAACTGCTCACTTTCCATGAAGACTGACAAATAGTGACTATTAATTTGAAAATGGAGATGGCTTTATTGAGCCTCATTGAGAATTTCTATTAAGCTAGCATTTTAAATAAATATCATAATTAAAAGACAGTTGTATTTGTGCCTAAGAACTTTTCCTCTTGAATTATATTCATGTAATCTAGATAATAAGTTGCATTACAAAAGTATTTACAGAAAATATTTTTTGGTAACTTTTGTTTACACTCCTAGAATCTGGGAGTAGGGTTTTCATCAGTGCCTGAAGTTTCACAATTGAATTTATTTCTATAATATTAATCAGAATGCCTTTCTGCTGTATATCATATACTGGAAAACACTCCCTAGGTTATGGCCCCTTTGAGCTTGAATAGCTAGATAATATATGTAGCACATATCATTAGGCCATAATGGCAAAAATAACAGTTTTGAAAATTATATTTCACCTTCTGCCTGAAGATCTCAAATCAGATTTCAACAATTAATTGGTCTAATAACTTTCCTGTGAAGTACTGAGAAGAATTAATACACAGAGTAAGATCATTTATTTGCTGAAATACAGTCACAGCCAAGGCAAAGCAGAGAATGGTAAGCTACAGAAATTCACCATAAGTAACTGGAGGAAATGAAATACTTTGTTGATGTTATTGTACCAGACATCAGATGAGGGAAAGCTTAAAATTGTAAATTTGATTTAATTCCCTGTTTGAAATTTTAAAAGGGCACTGCAATATGTTTTGTGTCTCATTTATGATCTATATTCATGTACTTCTTTGTACATTCTTACAATAATAATATTAATTATAATTTTGAACATGAGAGCTACCATTTATGTAGGCCTTTAACATTTTCAAAGCACTTTTGAAACAAGATTTATATATTGCACTATTGTATTAGATATTATTCTTCTGTACATATGTAAGTTATGAATTCATAATCATCTTCTGTCATTCATAACGAATGTAACAAAATTCCAGAGTTGGTAGGGGACTTCAGAGGCAAATTAGTACAATTTAACACACCTGAGAAAGGACCACCCCTTGAATAAAATGTATGAATAGCCACTCCAAATTTATTTCAGTCCTTCAATGAAGGGGAACCCATTACTACCGGAAGAAGCAAATCTGAATTATAGAGAGTTCTAATGATGAAAAGGTATTTTTTAATAAAAAAAACTACTAAATTTTCTGCTTCTATAACTTTTGTTTAATGCCTCCTGGGGTGAAGCATAACACGTTCATTGTTCTTCCACATTGTCACCATTCTCATACTTGAAGAGACCTGTGATGCCTCCTACTTCTTAAGTCTCAGTCCTGAATATCCCTAAATCTTCAAATAACATCCTTGTCACATAGGCATATGTGACTCACTATCATGTTTTCCCACCTTTGGACAGTCTTCAACTTAATGATAAGCTTCCTAAAAAAGTGGCACTCAAAATTGAACACAATACTCCCAAAGTGATTTAGAACAGGACGAAGCCTCTCCCAATCCAACCCTCAATAATCCTACCATTCTTGGTTTAAAAACTGCTACGTCACATCTCTAGTGTTTAATATCTAAGCCTAGGACTGGTTTTAGGTCTGTGATGATGGCTTATAGAGGTTAAATAGAGTGACATGCTTAGGGATGTAAGGAACTATGAAAGCCATCTAGTTCAAAATCCTTTTACAAATGACAAAGCTGCATTCCTAAGGTGATAAGTGACTTGTCATGGCACACATATTATAAGGGACAGAACTGTGACTCTAAATTCAGTTTTCTGTCCATATTAAATAAGGTTCTATCAAAGACACTTTTTTCACTCTCCTTGCACAATACTGGAAAAAATGATTCAAAGAATTTATGCCTATTTTGGAGAGAAGATATTGAGACCCCCGGAGTTTAAATGATAAAGCAATTATTGACTATGGTTGATATACCTTTTGTAACACAGATAATAACATTTATGTGCAGAAATAAATCTCTAGTCTTTCTTAATTTCAAGTCCAGTGCTCTTTGCATCACACAGCACTACCTCTGGATAGAGACCAAGAAAATGGACATGTAGTTTTACGTCAGCTATGTCATGAAAGTGAATATTAACAAATATTAGCAGAAAGTATTTTTTAAATCCTATAGAAGAGAGAATGTTATTGTATCCTCTGCGGATGGAAATAGATTCACATCGGGGGCAGAGCCAAGATGGCAGAGTAGAAAGACTCACATATGCTAGCTCCGAACCCACAGTCCATGGATTTCTTCTAAAAAGAACTCCCAACAAATTCTGGAAGAGAGGAAGCCGCGCAGCAACACAATGAAGGAGATTTCCTTCCAGAAAGCCCTGAAAAACCGACCTCAAAGGTCCATTGCACACCTGATGGGAGGGGAGCCTTGCCCTGCCCTGGCCACATGGCACTGAGAGGAGGGGGCAAATCCGAGCAGGCTTCAGGAACGGAATCTCCAGCAGACGAGAAGGTTCCTCCACCCACAGACCCACAGGTCACTGAAAGAGACTTCTGGATGGGCTGAGAGGGGAGCAGGGTGTCTCTGGGACTCAGGCCCCCTTGGGAGGCAGTGGCAGAGGCAGAGGCAGCAGGTGGCCACAGGCTCCCGGAGCAGGCAGGAGCTTGGCAGCAGCTCCATTACAGAAGGTCTCTGCATAAACCCTCTGAGGGAACTGAGACTGGGAGGAGGCCCTGCCCCAACCTGAGCACCAGGAACTAAGCTAACATTGAATAGCAGCCAGCCCTGCCACCAAAAGTCCTGAGGCTGGGGAGCAGCATTTGAATCTCAGACCCCAAGCACTAGATGGGCTGACCTAGGCCTGGGGTGGAGAGGGCTCTCAGAAGTTAAGTAACTGGCTGGGATAATGGCAAGAAAAGGGAAAAAATATAAGATCATAGAAGGTTATTTTCTTGACAAATGATTCCAAGCTTCCTCTCTGATGAGGAAGAGCAATGCTTACCATCAGGTAAAGACATAGGAGTCAAGGCCTCTGTATCCCAAGCATCTGAAATAGATATGCCATGGGCTCAGGTCATGGAGGAGCTCAAAAAGGATTTTGAAAATCAAGTTAGACAAGTGGAGGAAAAACTGAGAAGAAAAATGAGAGAGATGCAAGAAAAGCATGAAAAATGGATCAATACCTTGATAAAAGAGACCCAAAAAAATGCTGAAGAAAATAACACCTTGAAAAATAGGCTAACTCAATTGGCAAAAGAGGTTCAAAAAGCCAATGAGGAGAAGAATGCTTTCAAAATCAGAATTAGGCAAGTGGAAAAAGAGGTGCAAAAGCTCACTGAAAAAAATAGTTTTCTCAAAATTAGAATG
>JAQQSK010014893.1:0-10968 GCA_028658325.1 Potorous gilbertii | reverse complement strand
GATGCAAATCAAAACAACTCTGAGGTACCACATCACACCTATAAGATTGGCAAACGTGTCAGAACAAGAAAATGATAAAATGCTGGAGAGGATATGGGAGAGTTGGAACACTAATTCATTGTTGGTGGAGCTGTGAGATCATCCCATTTACTTTCAACCTGACTTAGCCCATTTTCCAAATGGAAAATGGCTCATATTTACATAAATTTTTTCAATCTCATATATTTGAGATATTAGATCTTTATTAGAAAAATATGCTGTAAAATTTTTTCCCATTTTCCTGTTGTCCTTATAATTTTGATGGCACCAGTTTTGTTTGCGCAAACCCTTTTTTAAAATTTTATGTAATTGAAATAATTATATTATTTCTTGTCATCTTCACTGTCTCTTTTTTGTCATAAACTTTTCTCTTATTCATAGATCTTACAGGTACATTTGTCCATGTTACCCTAACTTAATGTCTAGATCATTTAATCATTATCTACTTTATTTTGGTAAAGATATGAAAAGTTGGACTATGCCTAGTTTTTGTCAAACTGTTTTGCAATTTTCCTAGCAATGCTTCTCAAATGATGAGTTCTAACCCTCAAAGTTCGATTTTATCAAATTCTAGATTCCCAGTCATTTACTCCTGTGTATTATGTAGCTAATCTATTCCCCTGATCCACCATTCTATTTCTTAGCCAAAACCAGATTCTTTTCTTTATTATCTTTATAATACAGTATGAAATCTGGTATTGCTAGACTACCTTATGATTTTTTTCATTGATTCTCTTTATATTCTTGACCATTTTTTCTTTCAGGTTAATTTTATTATTATTTTTCTATCTCTATAAAATAATTCTTAGGTAGTTTGATTGGCATGGTGCTGAATAAGGAAATTAAGTAGAACTGTCAGTTTTATCATATTGCTCAGCCTACACATGAACAATTAATATCTCTCCAATTATTTAGATGTTTTTATTTGTGTGAAAAGTATTTTATAATTTTGTTCATGTAGTCCCTGAGTTTTCCTCAGCAGGTAGACACTCAAGTATTTTATGTAGTCTTCAGTAATTTCAAATGGAATTTCTTTTTCTATTTCTTCATGTATACACACACATATGTAGAAGTTTAAGAAAAATGAATCAATAACTTTTTTCCTAGCCCCAAGCTTCTAAGCAGAGATCTTGCAAAATAATGAAATTTTAAATCTATCTCTTCCTTCTTAAGTACTCCCAGTTACCTCTTACCTTTTTTTTCACAAAATGACAAAATACCAAAAGTTTAACCATTCCAGTGATTACAGCTTTAGAACATGTTCTGGTCTAAGAGACAAAGTAAAATTTTAAACTCTAAAAGGTAAACAAATGTTTAAGAAAGAGGATTAAGGATGAGAGGAGGAGGTATAATATAAGGGTCATCAGTCCCTCTTAGATAACGGAGAAAAAGGGGAAATAAAGACATACAACCTTCCATCTCTAGTTTGGATCATTTTCCATAATTCAGTAATTGTCCATGTGGGATTCACTCATTCTGCCTGGTCCCTGGAATCTGGATCTAGTGCTCCTCTACCTTCCATCCTTTTTTCTCTTATGGCAGCTTCCCTTCTCCTATTTCTGCCTCTCTCAAATCTTATAACTTCTTACTTCTCCCCACACTTCAAAAAAATAAAAGGAGCAAGTTTATCCCTGAGAGTCAGCCCCTTTGTCTGTCTTAAGATTAGAGCAAAATTTTCTGGAGTTAATAGGGAGAAGAAAAATGGATGCTCTCTGATCCACAAATAGACTTTCATCTCCAGAGTCCTGATCTCTACTCTGATACTATCGGGGCATCCTCAGAAGTCCCAGTTTCTGGATGAGTGGATAGTACTAGACATCTACATGTATATTCACACACATGAAATTCATTTAAATGGTAAGACAGCTACTTTCTAGGAAGATTTCTAGGCAGAAATACTTTGTCTCTGATTCATTGGCCATTACATTCCAAACTGCCACTTGATGTTATGCGTATGGTTCTTCTAACAATAATCCTAAAGTGGAGGAATTACACACAGGGAAATATGTTAAAAGAATAAAATTAACCTGATACTCTAATGTACATAATATACATTAATCAATAGTGAGTAGATGACTAATTGTTTATGTAACTTGATAAAAAATAGCCTGAAGTCATAGTCTGAATTATTTTTTCTACATCGTTCTCCCAGTTGAAATAAGACAAGTTGTAGTTGGCAATCTGTGCTGATTTGTATGTTCTCTATATTATTTGGCAGTCCTTAGAAATTCCTTTAAAGTCAACATAGAAGCATTCAGGTCAATCCATGGCTATTGCTTTCAAGCAGGTTTCAGCACAATTAGGAGAAATTCTGAAAGAATTTATGTTTTTCACTGAAATGTCAGTGGAATGGCTAAAAAGATGACTGAGACATATTTCTTTCGATTAATACTCTACTTTGGGATGGATGGATATAGAATAGATAAATAAATAACATCCCCCTATATTTAGGGCTTTGACATAGTCTTAAGAATATTTATACTCTTTGGAAAAAATACTTACGTGTTGCAAAGTGCAGTAACCACTATAAAATTCTAGTCTTCAACTATATTTTACTACTATTGTTAATAACAAACTGTTGCCCTTATTTAAAGTGGTGACAATAGCCTACCATCAGTAGGATATGCCATTTGAATTGTTTTCACAATAAGGGCAAAGGATTTGTGTTGATCTAGTTATAACTTCTCCGAACCTGCATAACCTGGTCACCTGATCATCTTACTCAAATGTATTAGACAAGATGTGGTTCCTTTCTCAATCGTTACATTTTGCTGATTCAATAAGAATGAGTTTGTATCTATCAATGAAATTTGCAATATCTTTTATCTTAGTCTTCATGAAAAAATGTATCCCCATATTTCTGTATCATACCTCAGAAAAATGTGAAACCTCTTCTTGACGCTATGGTATTAGATATCCATGTTTCTGTTACTCTTTAGCTATAACTTACAATAGAGAAGCAATAGCCGTCTTTTGAACCAGTGGCATGCAACATATAATTTTAGCAAGAATCTCCCTATC
Organism: Potorous gilbertii; assembly: GCA_028658325.1. NCBI lineage: Eukaryota > Metazoa > Chordata > Mammalia > Diprotodontia > Potoroidae > Potorous > Potorous gilbertii. The sequence goes on along the minus strand of JAQQSK010014893.1, from coordinate 7,908 downwards.
CAATAACAGTCCCATACTCCCACTACTTCTGAAAAAAATCCTGCAATTCAGAAATAAGGTTTAACATGGGTGTTGGAATACATGGGTTGGTTTAAACAATTCTCTATTTATTCCTCTTAACTTTGAGATAGAGTTCAGAAAGAAGGGATCATGGTATATTACGAACAATTATTGATAATTATTGCTAATTATCAACTCTATTACTAATAATTATTAATAGTTACCATGATGATGGTGATTCTGATTGATCTTATCTCATAATTTTTATGGAATTCATATATTAATTCTTCAGTTCTAGTATAGTTTATTTGTTATATACTAAGGGTATTTTGTGTTTTCTATGTGTAATGTAAGAATTTGTTGTCTGTTATTTTATAAAGATATCCTTGCTCTATAGGTTACTCTATAGTTGCTCTTTTTTTCCAATTGGAAATTATGCATCACCCAGTACTTAACCATTTTGTTGCATAAACTGAATTGATCAAGTCTATCTAAGGTCCTTAAGGGTAACCTTTCTGTAGTGTCTATTGCACAGAGCTAGATGGTCCAGAGGGTAGAGCGTTAGACCTGAAATCAGGAAAAATTCTCTTTATGAATTCAAATCTGACTTCAGACACTTATTAGAAAGACACTTCATCCTGTTTGCTTAAATTCCTCCATCTGTAAATAAGCTGGAGAAGGAAATGGCAAACCCCTAAAGTATCTTGGCCAGGAAATCCTCAAATGGGGTCATAGAGAGACAGTAGTGAAAAATGACTGACCAATAGCAATGAAAGTGTGATATGGCTGACATAAATCTTATCCAGTTAAAAATGCTCATGACTTAGTCTAAATTTGCATGACTTGATCATTTCCTAGATAGTTCTTTGTCTACATATCATAGGTTGAATTCATGTGGCTACCATGAATGTAGGGCATTTTGATTCTATCCTTACATCTTAGCTATTTCATAGGCTTTCTTAGGGGGGGCAAAAAGCAAAAAAACCAACCAAACAAAAAAATCTTTTGCTTACATTCAACAAATCCACTCATACATACCTCTTGTTAGCCTTTGCAATTATTCCTTTAAATGATATATTTTCTTCCAAAATTAATTATATATGTGTGTGCGTGTGTTTGTATATGTATGTATATATGAGAATATATCAGTTAGTAGGAAGCAATACCAAGGTAGAATCCCCAATTCTTTAATTCTAAATGCAGTGAATCATGTACTACACTATTTTGAAGGGAACTTGATGAAGTTATAAAAACATAAATTTACAGCTAGAATGGACTATAGAGACTATCTAGCCCAACCCCTCATTTTATACTTAAACTGAGGCTTAGAAAGATTCAATAATGTGCACATGGTATCAGAAATGAATTTAAACATGTTGTTCTTTTGGGTTTTTTTTTTTTGCTCTACATCTTTTACTATTCACAACGCTGGACTGCCTCTTTACATTGTTATATTTCTATGATTATAGCATAAGAAAAATGGTAACAACTAGAATTTGTGACCAAATTATTAGGGCATGAAATGATATAGAAAGTCTTACCACAATTAAATGGACAATCTTGAAATTTACCTCTAGTCCTTAGTCATATCCTCTGTAAAGTGGACTAGATAATAGCTGAAAATGCATGATCTTTTAATCCTTTTAAAATACAAAATAGGTAAGTGAAAAGCTTACGATCAATGAAGAAGTGTTTGTTCTATCTCCCTTCTACTGTCTCCCAACTGAAAAGAAAAATGAAAAAGAGAAAAAGCCCTCAAAACATATGCATAGTCTCTTCTCTATATTCCATGATTGATGTTTCCATATGAGTGATCTCATCAGCTCCCATGGACTCAAATATCATTTTGATACAAATAATTCCCACATGTACATAACTAGTCTGGTTCTTATCTCTTTCCTAAGCACTAGTTCAGCACCTACAACTGACTTGTATTAATAACAATGGAAGTAAATCCTCTCTTTGGTCATATTCAAATTGTATTTTTCATTCCCCATTTTGACAGCCTCTATGTTAGGAGGTAGTTAGTATGCTTCATCATTAGTCCACAGAAATTGTGTGCTTCCTTACATTGACTAAAGTTCTAAAGTCTTTCCAAGTTGTTTATCTTTGTAAGATTGTTATTGCATTAATTATTCTCTTTGTTCATCATTATTTTGTATCAGTTCATATAGTTTTTCCAATTTTCTCTGAAGTATCCATTACGTCATTTTAATGATGCTGAAATATCCCATTATATACATATACTATAAGTTATTTAGCAGTTCTCTCAGTTGATGGGAACCCCTAAAGTTTCTAGGTTTGTTTTATTGCTGTTGTTTTTGATACAATGAAAGAGCTGCTATAAAGATGGCTTGTTTTGTTTTGTAATATGGATCTTTTTCTTCTTTCTTTGATCTTTTGGACATATATCTAATATTACATTAGTTCCTAAAATGCTTACAGACTAAGGTTATCTTCTGGTCCATCTTATTTTACAAATAAAGAAAATGAAGCTCAGAGAAGTTAAATAATCTGACTAACTTCAAACAGTAGGTTTACTGCAGAAAAGGAACTAGAAGTTTTCCTATTTGAAAAACTTCCTTAGGCAGTAACAAATATGTAAGTAGAAGTTATGTTGAATAACATAAATTACCCAAAGAATCAAAATTAATGTAATAATGCAATTCAAGGTTGTTGTTGTTTAGTTATTTTCAGGCACGTCCAACTCATAGTGATCCCATTTAGGGTTTTCTTGGCAAAGATACTGGAGTGGTTTGCCCCTTTTATAGAAAAGGAAAATGAGGCAAAGTTAAATGACTTGTCTAGTGAGGATCTGAGGTTAAATTTGAACTCAGAAAGATGTCTTCCTACAAGCCTAGCACTCTACCGTGCCTCATCTTTGTGATTTCAAATCTCAGTTTCCTTTTCTGTAAAATGAGGTGGAGAAGGAAATAGAAAACCACTCCAGTATCTTTGCCAGGAAACCTTGAAATGAAGTTATGAAGAATTGGACATGATTGAAAAACACCTGATGAAGTAAGGGGAGGAGTACAAATTTATTGAAATCCTGTTAAGGTTGATAGCTTATTCTTCACTAGTCAAAGACCAAGATCAAATCTCAACTCCATTCCTAATTATTTGAGTCCTGAGCCAAGTTATTTAAATTCCCCTGAGCCTCAAGTTCCTCCTGTGTAAATTAAGAATGGACACAAATGATACTAAAATCCCTTAATCTACCTGCTACGTGGCATAGTGGATAAAACCCTGGGTCCAGATTAAAGACCTGAGTTCAAACTTCCTACTTTTTGTAACCTCTGGCAAGCCACTTAAAACTGTGTTTCACTTTCTTCAACCATAATGACAATACTAATAGCATTTACCTACCAAGGTTTATGTGAGCACATAAGATAACTTTAAAGTATTCAGAACAGAGAACACACTTAACAAATATTTGTTCTTCCATTCCCATACTCTATAGGTCTAGCCAGACTGGTTTCCTTGATATTACTCTTATTCAATTCCATTTCCTTTCTTTGAAATTTCATATGATCTGTACCCAACATCTGTATTATACTCTCATCATCCTGCCACTTACATTCTCATTTACTTCAAAACTTAGCTTAAGGATTCCCTTCTTCTGAAATCTTTCTTGGTTACTCCACACCTCTTAGTGTCCTCCCCCCAAAAAAGGGCATTGTATTCATTTTGAATATGTTTTATATCCACTTGTTTCTGTATGTGTTCTTATTTTCCTGAATATTAGGTCCTTCAGAGAAGGGCCTATTTCTTTGGGTCCTTAGTGCTTACTGGCACAGAGTCTGCTGTTAATAAATCCTTGTTGATTGATCATATATGATTAAGTTCAACTCTACTTGTGATTTCAATTATGCATATCACAATCGATCTCAATTCTCTTTTATTACTATGCATTTCCCTTCCACCAACATGGTAATTGGCTGACCTCCAGAGGAGGCCTTGCTTTTGGCCTTTTAGGATTATTCTGTGGATACTACTAGTATAGCACTGAGATGGAATTTTCCTAAAATATCTCTGATGACAATGAGATGTTCTGGGCATTCAACTGACATTTCTTATTACTATGGATAGCAACATTTTTCTTTCCATGGAAAGACTTAAGTGTTAATGCATATGGAAATGAAACAAAACCCAGTAACTGAAATGGCCTATGATCAGAAAGCAATGGGGCATAACAAATGCTCACACTACTATTATCATTAGTAAGAGGCAATCTTAGAAATATTTTATCTCCAAGGGACCTTAAGAATTATCTAGGCAAAATTCCTAACTTTCAGATAAGAAAGCTAAGACTCAGAGAACCTTTCTTCGAACTTGTATCTCTTAACTCCAAAGGCAGTGCTCTTTCCATGATACATACCACACTTCTTGTCCTATCTTGGTTATAATGACACATTGCATTTACATAATACTTTAGAGCATTTGAAAGACATTCACGTATTCCCAACAGCCCAATTAACATCATCTTGTATTTACAGATAAGGAAACCAAGGCTCAAAGAATGAATGAATCAATACAAAAATGGGTATTAAGTGTTTCTTATGAGCCCTTCACTGTGATAAGCACTGAGAATCAAAATACAAAAAGGTAGAAAGTATCTACATTCAAAGAACTTACCCAATGGGAACACAACATATAGAGGGGAGCAAGAATTGGAAAACAGGAGTGGGGAAAGGGAAATGGTTTAGGAATAACTGAGACATCGTGGTCCCAAGGCAGAGTAAAATAAGCTGAAAGTTCACTAATTAGAATCCAGAGTCCTATGGGCAGGAGTCTAAGCTACAGTGGTTAGGTTTTCATCCTTCTGGATGTGTCTTTAGTGTTTTCTACTACTGACTATTAATCTTTCTATATGCTCTCTCCCTGCTTGTTTTTCATGTAATTTTCTCCTGGTCTCCTCATACATATCTGACTGAACCTTCTCAGGATCATCATTCATTTTGTTTCTTGTGTATGAGTGGATTCTAGGGTCCTATCCTAGGCTCTCTTTTCTCTATATTCTCTGTCTCAGTGAGAGAAAGCTCATCAGCTCCCATGGACTTAAAAATTATCTCAATGCAAATGATTATCAAATCTACATCAGCAATCCAAGATTTAGTTTTCTAATAATTTCTAGGTTTGTATCTACAACAATCTTTTATACTAATAACAATATACTCACCTAAAAGGTATTAGTATATTTCATACTATACTCACCTAAAAGGTATTAGTATATTTCCTACTATACCCTCAAGCCCCAAAGCCTCAAAACTGAAACAAACTGGCTAACTCCTCATGTAAGAAAACACTCACGTTTTAGAGAAAAGCTAATTCTTCTTCCTAGGATGAGATTTTTGAGATTTCACTTCAGGGACCATACTTTATTCTGATTTTTTCCACTATAAAACTAAAACTAATAATGGCTATGCATTTGTAGTCAACAGACTTGAAGGAAACATGTTCAAACCTCAATTATTCCCATTTGGAATATTCTATTATAGAATATTTCAAGTTTTCATTACTTTAGCAAAATTTACTAAGGATACAAATTCAATTACAAATAACAAATTAAAACTGAACAGCTAACACAATTTGTAACATTATTTATTTGTATTCCTCTTACTTGATAGTGGAGAAAATTCAAAACCGAAGGCCATTTTTGGATCTCCAGGTATTCATTTCTGTGAATTATCAGTCAAAGTACATTTTTCTTCTGTTACTCATGTTTGTATGTGCAAGAAAATGATATGGAAATATATGAATAAATCTACAAATATGGTGCCTTGAGAAAAGAGAGATAATGTTTCTTTGCTTTACAAAAATAAAATATATATACCAGTATTTTAAGATACAGAGGCATACAAATACGCTACTGTTTATTTTATGCAGTAAAAAAAATCATGTAGGATCTCCTAGTCATCAATTCGGGAGTAAGAATATAGGCAGATTTGTATGATATCTAGAAATTGATGTAGACACCCAGGAAAACAAGATCCAAGATCCATTCCCACCTTACTATCAAAATTTCTTGTAGTTATTAGAAAAATAGTTTAATTCTATCTTTAAAAGCAACAATATTGTCTCATGCCCCACATAATTGAGTTTAAACATAATAATAATCCAATAGCACAAGAGTGAAATGTACTAAATGTAGTAATAACAGCACTTTTAGTAGACAATAACAACAGTCCTAAAAACAGCAACAATATTGGTAATAAATCATAATAATGAAGAATTTTCAGGTATCTTGAAATCAAACCTGGTTATCTCTCTGTCCCTAATACAGGACATCCATCTTCTGTTTCTATGCCCTTGCGCTAAATGAGTCCCAGGCCTAATTCTAATTCTTTCTTCACTTCTCCATTTCTTCCTTCAAGATACAACTCAAGGACCATCATCTACAGGAAGCCCTTTCTGATTCCCCCAGCAGCTAATACCCTTTTGCCCTATTTTGTATTTTTTTGAATTTATTCTCTTTAAATATTTTTTCTGATATATGTTTATATCTGCTTGATTTCTCTCTATTTAAATTTAAGCTCCATTAGTCATATAATTCTTTTAGACTTTAATGTCTTCATCTATGAGGGTGTTAGACTGGGTAAGCTCAAAAGTTCTTTCCAGTTCTAAATCTTAGTTTGCCTGAACCTTAGGGATAGTCATGTGTACAATATTCAATGTACTCCACTGATATCCCTAAGAGTGCCCCAAGCAATATAGCTTACTAATTAACCTCATTACAGAATCTTTATTTGAGTTCTTTTGAAATTGCTTTCCTGGGCATTATTCAGTGAAACCTCAATTAGAGTCAGCTAGGTGGCACAAAGGTTAGAATGCTGAGCTTGGAGTCAGGAAAAACTGAGCTCAAAACTGCTCTCAGACATTTACTACCTGTGTTACCTTAGCAAGTCACTTAACCTTTATGTCAGGGTCCTCACCTGTAAATGGGGGATATAATACTGCCGGCCTCCCAGGACTGTGGTCAGGATGAAATGGGATATTATTTGTTAAATGCACACTTAACATACTACCTGACACATGGATGACAATTTAATGCTTTGTTCCTCCCTCCTTCCCTTCCCTTCCTTTTCGTCTTCTTTTCTTTCCTCTTCTCCTTACTTTCCCTTCCCTCCCTTCCCTTTCTCTTCCTTTCCCCTTCTCTTTTCCTTTCTTTTTCTTTGCTTCCTTCATCAAGTTCATTCAGCATTTTTTGGTTTGACCAAGATCTGGAGAATTAAACAATTCATTGGCTAGAGATTTCATTGAATTGTACCCTTTTTGTATTGGAAGAAATGTAGAAATTATAGATTTGAGACTCTTCTTATACCAGGAATGAAAATGGGACTGAAAAAGAAAACATATCTTCCTTTCATAGAAGTAATTAGAAGCAAGATAACGCCTAGGACTAAGATAGCTATTTTTTTTTACTATATTATTCTCTCTAATTCAATTGAACAAACATTTATAACATCTAAAACACTATCTGCAAGGCAATGTGCCATGTGCAATAAATACAAATACAGCACTCAAAGAGCTTAAAATGCTCTCCTCTTATATCAGAGTCTCTAGGACGGTTCAAAGTGAATTCAGTTCTAGGCAAAATTACCAAACGGATGAAGGTGTCCTTCTTGCCTTTACATGTGTGTTTTTTCCAAACATACTATTTCTCCCCCAAATAATATTGACACTAACAATAACGATATCTGCCTCTTACATTAACAAGGTCCCCTCCCAGAGATCCAATGTCGTAACTTGTCTTAAAGTGAATACCTGAGGTCTTTTAGCCAAAATAAAGTAGTATTTCTTCCCCTACTGTACTTTGCCTAGCCAGTCCAATGACTTATGTTCCAAGATTAAAATGCAATTAGGCATTTGTGAACAGTAAAATGCAATAAAAAATCATTTTATTTAAAA
>JAQQSK010014891.1:0-10969 GCA_028658325.1 Potorous gilbertii | reverse complement strand
CAAATATTATCTTTCCATGTAGGAATGTAAACAGTTCTACATTAGTATGTCTCTTATGATTTCTCTTTCCTGTTTACCCTTTTATGCTTCTCTTGATTCTTGTGTTTGAAAATCACATTTTCTATTCAGCTCTGATCTTTTCATCAAGAATGATTGAAAGTCCTCTATTTCATTGAATGACTATTTTCCCTCTGAAGTATTATACTCAGTTTTGCTGGGTAGGTGATTCTTGGCTTTAATCCCAGTTCCTTTAACTTCTGGAATGTCATATTCCAAGCCATTCGATCCCTTAATGTAGAAACTGATAGATCTTGTGTTGTCCTGGTTGTCTTTCCACAATACTGAAATTGTTTCTTTCTGGTTACCTACAATATTTTCTCCTTGACCTGGGAACTCTGGAATTTGAATACAGCCTTCTTAGGAGTTTTTCTTTTGGGATCTCTTTCAGGAGGTAATTGGTGGATTCTTTCAATATTTATTTTACCCTCTGGTTCCAGAATATCAGGGCAGTTTTCCTTGATAATTTCATGAAAGATGATGTCTAGGCTCTTTTTTTTCATCATGACTTTCAGGTAGTCCCATATTTTTAAAATTGTCTCTCCTGGATCTATTTTCCAGTTCAGTTATCTTTCCATGAGATATTTCACATTGTGTTTTATTTTTTTATTCTTTTGGCTTTGATTTTTTATGTTCTCATAAAGTCATTAGCTTCCATGTGCTTCATTCTAATTTTTAAAGAACAATTTTTTTCAGTGAGCTCCCGAACCTCCTTTTCCATTTGGCTAATTCTGCTTTTTAAAGCTTTTAAAGAGGCTTTTTGGGCCTCTTTTGCCATTTGGTTTAGTCTATTTTTAAAGCTATTTTTTTCAGCATTTTTTAGGGTCTCCTTTAGCAAACTGTTGACTCACTTTTCATGATTTTCTTGCATTGCTCTCATTTCTTTTCCCAATTTTTCCTCCACCTCTCTTGCTTGATTTTCAAAATCCTTTTTGAGCTCTTCCATGACCTGAGACCATTGCATATTTATTTTGGAGGTTTTGGATGCAGAATCCTTGACTGTTAGGTCTTCCTCTAATGGTATGCATTGTTCTTCCTCATTCGAAAGGATGGAAGAAAACACCTCCTCACCAAGAAAGTAACCTTCTATAGTCTTATTTTTTTTCCCTTTTTTGGACATTTTCCAGCCAGTTACTTGACTTTTGAGTCCTTTGTCAAGAGGAGAGTATACTCTGGAGACCTGTAAGTTCTCAGTTCCTCCAAGGTGGCACAATCAAGGGAGAAGAGTTTTCTCCTCTCCTGGCCAGCACTCTGATCTGTGAGCAGGATTCCCTCTCCTGAGCCTCCACTAGCCAGTAATCCTCATCACCCCAGGACAGTTACTCAGGGCTGAGATCCAAATCAGTGGCTCAATTCCCCCAGGATCTTTAGGCTGAAGGCTCCAAAAATGGATGCTGCTGCTCCTTGGGGCAGGGACTAGGAGAGGACCCAACTCCCTTTTTACCCAGGTGAAAGAGCTTTCTCACTGACCTTTGAAGCTGTCTTTTGCATATGTGAGATGAGGAATCTGAGAACCACAGCTGCTGCCAGTGGCACCCTGAAGCCTGCTCCAAGCCTTCCTTGCCTCACTGCATGGCCAAGGCTGGGCTGTGCTCCATGAACTGTGCTCTGCTCTGAACCCAAGGATGATAGATCTTTCCTGTTGGCCTTCCTGGCTGCCTTGGGCTGGAAATCTCTTTCACTGTCATTTCGTGGCTTCTGCTGCTCCTTCTACTCTGCCATCTTGGCTCTGCCTCCTCTGGTTTCAAGCTTTTAAGGAACAGGTTGGATTCCTTTAAGAGAGCTGAAGAATGATTTGGAGTTAATTCACCTGGACATGACTATGTAGCCATTCTTCTGAAAAAGGTCTGGGGGTTTGGGGGGACTGTAAGCTCAAAAATGAGTCAGTGTTTGATAGCGCAGGCAGGGATGTAATCTAAAATGGCATTTAAAAAACTGTAATGGCCAATCCTAGGAGGTTATAAGCTCACTGTACTCTCTCTACCCTGGTGTTCAAATCTTGGTGTCTCATTTACAATGAACGTTGATGAGCTAGAGTGTCCAGAGTAGGGCAGCCAGTATAGTGGAAGCCTCAACATCATGTTACTGAAGGAACTAGGAGTGCTTAGCCTGGAGAAGAGAAGACTAAAGGGAAGACCTTGTGATCTGGTTTCAAGTATTTGAAGACCTGTCATGGTAGAAGAGGCATGAGACTTGGTTTTGTTGATCAGAACTAGGAGCAGTGGATGGAAGTTGTAAAGACACACATTTGGGCTCCAAACAATTTAGGATGAACCAAGAAGAGGTGAGTTCAAATCTGATCTCAGAAATTTACTAGCTGTGTAACCCTGGGCAAGTAACTTTACCCTGTTTGTCTCAGTTTCCTCATCTAAAAATGAGTTGGAGGAGGAAATGGCCAACCACTCTAGTATCTTTGTCAAGAAAATCCCAAATGGAGTCACAGAGAGTTAAGCACAATTGAAATGATTAAACAACAGTAAAACCAGGTATGAAGTAGCCTGCCTCAGAAAGTAGTCGTTTCCCCCTATTGGAGGTCTTCAACAAGGGCTGGATAATTACGTGTTAGGTATATTATAGAGAGAATGTTTGTTAAGATACAGATTTAACTATCTGGTCTCTTGCAACTCTGAGATTCTGTGATCCTGAACATTACTATATATAACCAGTGTCAGAACTCTAAATGAATGCACCTATTCTATACTAGACTGTGTGCTCCAACCAATGAATCTATCTCATCTTGTATTTCTTTTTTTATATAGTATTTTGGTTTTTTTCCCCAGTTACATGTCAAGAACAGTTTTAGCATTCATTTTGGCAAGATTTTGAGTTCCAAAGTCTTCTCCCTCCCTCCCCTCCCCTCTTCCTAAAATGGTAGGCAATTTGATATAGGTTATACATATGCTATCATTTCAAAAATATTTCCATATTAGTCACAGTTGTAAAAGAAGAAACCAATCAAAAGGCGGGAAAACATGAGAAAGAATCAAATAAATGAAAAAAATATGCTTTGATCTGCATTCAGAGTCTATCAGTTCTTTATCTGGATATGGACAGCATTTTCCTTCATGAGTCCTTTGTACGTATCTTGGATCACTGTGTTGCTGAGAAGAGCTGAGTCATTCAGAGTTGATCATCACACAAGGTTGCCATTACTGTGTATAATGTTTTTCTGGTTCTAATCATTTCCCTCTGCATCAGTTTGTACAAGTCTTTCCAAGATTTTCTGAAATCTGCCTGTTTATCATTTCTTATTGCACAATAATATTCCAGTACATTCTCACCTTGTATTTCTTCTGTATATACAGTTATTCCTTTTACTTCATGGGGGATTAGAGGTGTGTTGCCTTTTGATCTGGAAAATCTACACAAAATTTTTTTGGCCCTTTGTTAGTACCAGAGAAGAAGTCTGAATTATTATAGTATTAAAAGATAAAATATATTGGTATTATACAGTACTATACATGTATTTTATGCATTTCTGAGTTTCTAAACTTTTTCTGTGTCTGCTGGCCTTTGTGTGTCATCTGTGGCTTCTGCAAAACTTTCCCCAAATTCTCAATTAATTTCTTATGCCAACCTGCAATATATTAAAACTGAGATGGAGGAAGTTGCAATGTGGAAGGGATAGCCATACTTATAAACATGCATGCTTTCTCCCCCATTAAAATGTAAGCTCCATGAGGTCAGGGCCTGTTTCCCTTTTACTTTAGTATCCCAAGTATGTAGTGTCTCATTAGTTACTTATTAAGTAATTGGTGGTTGGTTGACCAGGGAAGAACCATTGGATCCAGAGTTTAAAGAATACTTGAGATTAGTGGCTGTGGTGTCTAAGACCCTGCCAAAGGGAGATGTGAGCATTTCGTACTGGAGGAGGACTACTGGAGAGGGAAAAATCGATTATAAGAAAGAGAGAATAACCAAAGGAACAAAGTCATAGAGAAGGGGCAGGAGGGGATGGGATCAAGGACACCAGGGAAGGTGGTTGACCTTGTCAAAGAAGTGAATGACCTTATCCTCTGAGGCAGTCAGGAAAGAGGCAAGATGAAATGAGGCCATGATGAATGGCCTTGATCTGCTCAGTGAAAATAGTACCTTAGGTTTTTTATCACTTCTGAAGGGATATGTGAATAAGAACTTTAAAATATTCTCTGTGTCGAATAAAATTGCTGCTGAATAGAAATGCATTAAAGTGTTAGGAAGCATGCTAGGGGAAGTCTATGGAAGATTCCAGGTCAGTAATAAATGGTGACGTTTGTTGTGTTCCAAAAGTTCTGTGAAAGGCAAGAAGGTGAGGAGGCAAAGGAAAGAGGCAAGGTCCTGGGAAATGGAAGATAATCACAGTCTGATGTTCAGACCATTATAAATAATATCTCTCTTTCTTTTCAGTCTAGACTTATTCTGTGCCTCTCTAGAGGGCAAAACTTGGATCAGCCGGTAGAATGTACATGCTTTTTAGTTCAATAGAGGATATGAAATAATGATGATAATGATACCCATAGTTGTTTGAAAATTTATGACAGTGAATCCCTGCTACTGGAGGTGTTAAAGCAGGTAGTGAATGAGTTCATGTTTTGAGATGTCATAGAGCTGGTATCCTGTTTCCCAGGAAGAGTTGAACTAGAGCAGAGTTTCTTAAACTGTAATCTGTGAACTTAATAAAAGATTTCACACTGTATTTCAATATAATTGGTTTCCTTTGTATCCCTATATATTTAATTTTATCCATTTACAAACATTATTTTAAGATTAGTACTCTTGGCTTCACCATTCTGCCAAAGGGATCCGGGCATAGAAAAGGTTAAAAGCTCCTGGACCACTGACTAGGTCTCTGAAGACTCCTTTAACTTTGGGATTCTAAGTCATAGTCTTTGGAATGTACAGCTTGCTTTCAAAGGAGTCCCATTTTCCCAAGTGTAACTTTTCTACTTGTACCCTACCTCTAGGCAGGGAGGAGTTTTAACTCTGGGAGAATCTGGTTCAATATGGTTTAATTTAATTTTTATTCTTAGCCACCATCCTTTCAGTATTAAATTAGAAGAATAGAATCTTCTGCTTACACTCAAACCATAAATTATGTTCTTCAGAGACCAGTCAGATGGTCAAATGATCTGAAATCCAATATTAAGTTTTTGATAATTCCAAATGAGATTAGGAGAAATTTTTTAGCATTTGTCCTTCATAGTGACCTGATCCACATATCAGCAGCAAGCACTTCTTAGGATCCATGCTGTTTAATAACACATTTTGTATTGATCAGCCTGACCAATAGAACTGTCAGCAATTTGTGTTATTTGTTTGTGTATATCTGTGTGTTTAGAAACACAAAATGGTGCTTCAGATTAGAATTCCCACAGTAAAACTGTAAGAATTGGAAAGTTAGGTTAAATTCAGTTAATTTGTAAAAATATGCCACTTATTGGTTAAGATTTATTTGAGTAATCTGACCCATATAATACTGTAAAGGTAAATTGTAAAGTGACCATTGGATCTTTTAGCTAGGGAGGAAGGGGGATGGAGCCTAACTGGAGTCTGGTGCATGAAGAAGAGTTAAGGATGGATATGAGAAGAAGTGGACTGTGAAGGTGCAGTATTAAATATTGGGCCTTTTAACGTGTTAGTCTTCAATAACTTATGAAGCATCATATCATTTTGATGCCAGCTATGTCTTAAGTTTTAAAGTCTGAAATTCAGTGAAAGTCCATCTTGTTTTATTTTCTTATCCATTTGTTTTGTCCATTTAGATTTCATCATGATTTTAAACAGTTATGCAAAGAAACTCCTTGATCTTTGTATTATTCAAGTTTAAATATTCAAATTAATTGGGTCATTACCCTTTTTACCATATTGAGTTTATGCATCAACAGTGAACACCCCTCTAATTATTTAGATTTTCCATTATCTTATCCATTTATAGTTTCAAAGTTGCCTTTATAACATTTATGGGTATTTCTAGGAAAGTTAATTCCAAAATATTTCATGGTTTGGTGGTTGTTATAAAGAGTATTTTTTTTTGTGAGGGGCACTAGGTGGTGCAGTGGATAGAGCACCAGTACAGGAGTCAGGAGGACCTGAGTTCAGATATCACCCCAGACACGACACTCACTAGCTGTGTGAACTTGGGCAAGTCACTTAACCCCACTTGCCTCATGTTGGGTCATCTCCAGTCATCCTGATGAATATCTGCTCACTGGATTCAGATGGCTCTGGAGGAGAAGTGAGGCTGGTGACCTGCACAGCCCTCCCTCACTCAAAAAAAAAAACAACAAAGTACAAGTCATGTCATCATTTCTCTGATGGCATGGTCTTCTTTGGCAACAAAGGATGAACACATATCTTTTTGTGATTTCTTGATCTTTATTACTAGTAAATAAGAATGTAAATTACTTAGAGTGGTTTAATATTGTGTCCTACAACCTTGCTAAACAAAATTTTTATCTCAATTTTTTGGTAGATAACTGATGATATTTTGATCTCTTTGTTTCCAATGTTAAGCCTTCTCATGTCTTTTTCTTGTAATTGCAGTATTTTTTAGTACTAGATCAATTGAAAATGAAAGTGGGTGTCCTTGTTTTGTACCTACTTGTAGTGGGAATACTTCTAATCTTTCTTCATGGCACATTATATTTGGTCTTTGGTTTAATACAGATACTTTTAGTTGTGTTTAGGAAAAAAAAATATCTCTCTGTTCTTTTTCTCCATGATTGGATGTTGGGTTTTATTAAAGCTTTCTTCCTTTTTCTATTGAAAAATAATATTCTTTAACTTTTTATAATATACTATAGATATTCTTTTAATGTGGACATATGGATATTCTTTAATGTGGACATATGGATATTCTTTTGATGTTGAACAAGTCATATATAACTATTATAGGTCCTATTTGATCATGAAGAATTTTTAAATGTATTCTGTTAGCTAATACTTTTTATTATTTTTGCATAAATAGGGAAATTGGTGTATAATTTTGTAGTGCTATCCTTTTCCAGGTTTTAAAGTTAATGACATTTGTCTCATAAAAGGTATTGAGGAATCATCCCATCCATCTTATACTGATGAAGAATCAGTTTAATTTAGGAATGATTTGCCATTGGAAGACTTGAGAGAATTCACCCATCAAGGCCTGGTGTTTTTTGTTTTGGTAGATTAACTTATGGATGATTTATCTTACTTCTTCTGATATTGGTCTATTTGGCTTATTAATGTCTTATGGTGTAACCTTTGAAAAATTATATTTTGTAGATCATCACAGATTTCATTTAAAATCTTTAATTTGCTAGCCTATGACTATGTGTAATATCCCTAAGGAAATTCTTTATTTCCTTTTTCTTTGTTGTGATTTATCCTTTTTCCTTTGTAATTTTTTTATTTGTCTTTTTTCTCTTCTTTTTCTTGATCAAGTTTGCTAATGGACTGTCATTGTTGTTGACCTCTTTAAAAAAGTTGCTGGTTTTATTTATAAATTGAAGTGTACTTTCATGTTCTATTTTATACATTTTTTATTTTAACTTTATAATCTTTTGTACTTTCCTTTGAACTCTTTTTCTTTTTTCTAAAGATGTGGGTATAAACTTCACTGATGTCTCTTTTTTCTCATTAATATAAGCACTTAGTGATATAAATTTGTCTCTAAAAACTGCCTTGTCTACATACTATAGATTTTGATATGTGGTATTGTAGTTCTCATTGTCTTAATAATACTACCTTTAATGCTTAAATTATCCTGTTTTCCCCCTTAAACTCAAATGTTTATTTTAGTTTTTCCATCATTCATTTGTTATTGTTGTTTAACTCAAATTTTTATTGCATTGTGGCCTAAAATGTACCACATGTAATTCCTGCCTTTTTGAATTTATATAGAGAATGTTCTCCCATGAATACTTAAAAAGAATATACATTCCCTGCTCCTCACAATTAGTTTTCTCTATATATCTGCTATATCTAGCACTGTGCAAGGCATGGTTTAAGTCTGTAATTTTTTGTGTTGTCACGCTTTTTATTAGCTTTTTCACATGCTAATAACAGAATGAAATCTCTTGTTCTTGTATCTTTTTTGTCTATATCTTTTATTGTGGTTAATCTTTATTTTATGAATTCACCTGTTGAATTCCTTAGTGCATTTGAATTGTGCCTTATATTGGATATTAATTCTTCCTTTTTACAATTATGTAATGCCTTGTCACATTCAGTGTTTTCTACTTTAAATTACATTTTAGCTGATATTAGTACTACTTTTTCTGTTTTTTAAACTTATAGCTGCATGATATATTATTTTAGACCAAACTCAGTTTTTTTCTGGTATTTTTTTAAAACTTAGATATGTTTCCTTTATAGAAAATATTGGCAAATATTAAAATCTATTCTGCAATTTTATTTTTCTTTTAAGAGGGGAATTCAGACAGATCACATAATCATATTTCCCATGCATGACATCCTATCTCCTGTCTCTTTCCCTTTGCACAGGTGTTCCCCTATTTTTGGATTGTTTTCCCTCTTTACATCTGCCTCAGAGAATTCCTAAATTCCTACAAAGCATAGCTCAGCTGCCATTTCCAGCATATGTATGGCCTGTTCTAATCCCTTCCCCAGTTAGTAGTCATGTCTCCCCCTTGAAATTGTTCAGTATTTATGTATCCATGTACATGTTGTATCCTTTGCCTCCTAGTAGAATGTAAGCTCCTTGAGGATAGAGACTTTTGAACATGTCTCCTACTTTTTGTTCCAGGACATTGTTCCATTAATTTATTCCCTCTCTTCCATCTCCAATCATGTTGGCTCCTTTTTTCCCTGGCTCCAGCACCATACGCAGTAATCTCTAGCATTCTCCAAACTCCTCTCTGCCCTTTCAATCACCACTTTTTGTATATTTTTAAATGATTAAGTTCTGTCATTGGTTATGTCTATGGATTTTTGAAGTTTTCCATTGTGTTCTCCTTATTGGTAATTTTCTTCATTCTATCAGTTTTTAGTATCTTTTAATTCTAGCTTGACTTCCTGCTGTGATTTTAAATGTTTTATAATTTCTTCGAGCCCATTTTTTATTTGGGCTTGTTATTTTTTCCTACTAATATTCTGCTTGCTTAATTTCTTGAAATGGGCCATTTAGACATTTGAGGAGATCTCTCAGGATGTCCTCTATTGTTTCTTTTTCCATCTGTGTTGTTTATACTATTTTAGCTCTGATAGTTGTCCCATTTAACTTTTATTGAATTAATTTATTTAGTTATTTGTCATTTCTGTTGATGTTCATGGTTCTTAGATGTTACTTTGCATTTTTCTCAATTATTTCTTCATCTTTTCTTATGTGTATTTGTTTTTAATATCATTTCTTCCTCAAGTGATTTTTAACACATTACTGAATTTAATTTATCATTTGGTATTTCTTCCATCCCATCTGTAGATGTTTTAACCTCTATGTCTGAAGAAATTTTGTCCTTGCACCTTTTACACTGTAGAATTATTTTTATGAGCAAGTATCATTTTAATCTACATTTTTATTTCCTATTGGAGTGGTAGTGGTTGAAGGGATGAGCCAAAGTTATGGCTACAGAGAGCTCAGCGTTAGAGGCAGAAGTTATAAGTTATGAATATAGGCATCTTGCAGCTTTTAGATTTGAGATCGAAGCTAAACTCTCCTCCTCCATAGTGGGAAGCCAGACCTATGACTGGCAATATCTTTTGGATTTGTGTCTGCTGGAATTTGTTACTTTGGTGAGAAATCAACCTTGCACTATATGTGTGGGCATCTGGCCTATTGAGATGTTGACCAGAATCTAGAGTTGTAGCCATGGTTGGTTGATCAGGTAAGGCTCTGAAGAGAGGTTGGAGGGTAGCAATATCAGCACAGATCCTAGGATTCCAGAATAGCAAGACAGCCTAACTGTAGCTGCACCAGCCTGGGTAGCCTTCCTTTTTGGACGGGAATTTTATTTTAGGTGCCCTCCTTTTTTTTTCTTTTGGAGAACAGCATTTCCGGTTTGTGGGAATTTGGACATAGCTGCTTCCCTTGTTTTTCTCCATTCTGCAATCTAACAAAAATATTTAATAAGCACTTATAATTGCCTCATTGTTTTCCAGTTCATAACTTGCTACATTTCTAATCAGAGTTTATTGCTGGAATCTTTGTTATGTCTGGACCCTTCCTGCTTTCTTATAATATTGATTTTTTTTTTAAATTCTCTTTTGCCCTGTTTGGTGAAAGACATCAAGGGCAACTTTCAGTTGGGACTTCTCAGAGAGAATTGAGCTTTGCCCTCTAATGGGTCTGGTTATCAGACTGAAGACTGAGGCTGGGAATCTCAAGGGTTGATTTCTCAAGCTTTCTGGTTTGGTCCTATGCCAGACAACACAGATCTTACCGCATTTTCTTCTTGGGCTACTGGTTGAAATTCAGAATGCCTCACCTATAATTACATTTCTATCGAATCTTGCTTGTTGAAAAGTTTGGGATTCTGAGTTTGTTAGAAATTATCATTTAGTTGGTAACCTTGAATGATTCCCAGAGCCTCCTTTATCCCCAGTGGAGTGCCACTTGCAATTAAATTCATTCAGATGAGTATTGATTCCACAGCCATCACCATCCCTTGGCTGTTGCCCAATCTAATAACAGTAAGAGCATACTTCCTGGTGCAGGAATGTTCAGACTGCCTCAGGTTCCTATTTGTTTATTGGTTAGCAGCGCTCATTATACAAGAAGTGGCTGGAAGAGTACAAGACCAATTGTTTAACAAACCATCTAGAACTTACACATCTAATCAGTGACTGTCCCTTCAACATAGTCACCTTGAGAGTGAATTCACTCATTCTAATGATGCTGTGATTGCTCTATCTTAACTTTCAAAAAAAAATCAATGCACTTTCCAGTAAACAACTCCTTGCCCAATAGTACCCATGAATTTTTTTTAAAAGGTTGAGC
>JAQQSK010014890.1:0-10969 GCA_028658325.1 Potorous gilbertii | reverse complement strand
ATGAATAACTAACAATAGTGACTGACAAAGGTTCAAATCCAGATGGATCCTCATAGGCTAGATCAGGGGTGAGGAACTTATGGCCTTGAGAGCACATGTGGCCCTCTAGGGTCTATTCAATCAAAGGATCCCACTTGAGGATCTAGAGGGTCACATGTGACTTCAAGGCTGTAGGTTCCCATCCTTGGGCTAGAGCATTAGGTAGAATCGAAGAAAAGAAAATGGAATTAAATAAGAATAAAATAAAATCTTTCACTTAGGTTCAAAAACATCAATTTTGCCAGTAGAAGTTGGGGAAGCATGAATAGAGAAGGATTATTTTTTTAAAAAAAGATATGTGGATTTTTAGGAGACTGTAAACAACAGGAATCAGCACCATGATTTGACTTTTAATAAAAAGTAATTCGATTTTGTGATATGTTAAGAGGGGTATAACTGAGAAAGAAAGGTGAAAGTCTCCCTATTCTCTGATCTTGTCAGGCCTTATTGGGAGTATCCTGCTCAGTTCTGAACATCACAATTTAAGAAGGACACTGACAGACTTGGGCTTGTTTGGAGGAAGGAAAATAGGATTGTGATGGGCCTTGAGTTCATGACACAGAAACATCGATTGATAGATTGGGGCTTACATAGCCTGGAGAAGAGAACACTCAGCAGGGATATGCTTTTTGTCTTTGGGTGTTAGTGGGCTGACGTGGAAATGAATTTAGATTTGTTCTACCAGCTTGAATTCTTGCTCCAGTAAACAAGTTTCCTTCTCACCCTCTCATTGCTTCCCCTTCTCCCTTTGGATTTTAGTGAATGTTCCAATAAATCAAGCCCCTTCTGGCTGGTGATTCAAGTACCCACACCTCTTCCCCACAAGAGCCTTAAAATTGTGTTGGCCTAACCACCAACACAATTGTACTTCTCTAGGCATGAGAAGCCTTACTGGACATTTCCTTCATTGTTATAAATGTGTGTTATGGTGAAACCTCAATAAACAAGTCATTTCCACTGCTAGATAGACCATGGTCTTTGACATTTGGAAAGCATGTATTTAAAGACATCCCTTTCAGGGAAGTCAGGCATATTTTCAGAAACTAGGAGAACTTCTGCCACTGAAAAGTCTAGGACCTTGTCTTATCAGGTCAGAGTCCAATTTAGTTTTCAGATGAGAAGACAATTTATTTTCCTCAACTAAGTTGTTTCCAGGTGAGAAGGTCCGCTTGCATCTTTTCCTGTAGATCTGGACTTTGAGATCTTGCTAGAGGTAATAAACTCTGTTCAATAAAGAAAACCCAAGTGTAGGAGAAAACAAGATATGAAGGAAAACCTATCTACGTTTTTTTGGAAGGGGAGGGTTCTAATACCTTTCAGTGCCAAGGACTAGGGAGGAGGGGAACACATCTCTGAAACTATTTGTATCATCATAATAGAACAAGACAATGAAGATACGAAGTATGGATTACTGATAAAGGAGAAAGTGAATAAGAAAATGGCTCTTCAGCACTAGGGCTGAAAGCAAACTATCCAAATGAAAAGGGATTTCTTCTTGATTGTATCTTTTTGTCAATAATTGATACTGAATATATTGTGCCCAAAAATCTTCGAGTGTCTAAGCTACTGCCAAAGAGTAGAAATGATTCGTTTTAATCATCAATAATATTCCACTTTCACAAATTTCCACTTTCTCAAATTGTCAGTTAACAATAATAGCATTTTTAGAGCACCTACTATGCGCCAGGAGCTATGCTAGGCACTTTACAAATAGGGGCTCATTTTATCCTCACCACAATTCAAGGAGGTAGGTGCTATTTTCATTCCCATTTTACAGCTGAGGAAAGTGAGGCAGACAGAGGTGAAGTAACTTGCCTAGGGCTGGATATCTAATAAATGTCAGAGACTGGATTTGAACTTGGGTCTTCCTGACTCCAAGTCCAGGGGCCTATTTACTATGGTCACTAGTGAAGTATAAACTTTGGAATACTTTCCAAAAGTTGCTTTTTTCCATGCCCACTGAAGCTACCTCCACTGTAGCCAACAACCCTCATCCTCTCCACACTTTTCACATCATGCCCCTTCCCATCATTCCCTTTCCCTCTCCTTTATGTCTTGTCTTCTCCTATTAGAATAATAATTACTAATATTTGCATAGGATTGACTATATGCCAAGCACTGCGCTAAGTGTTTTACAATTATAATCTCATTGGATCCCCCAAAAACCCTGGGAGGGAGGGGCTACTATAAATTTTTTCATATTTTTTGAATGCAAGCTCCTTGAGGACAGAGATGATACTGTTTTCTTACACAGGTGTCTTCAGGTTTGAGTCCTGTGGATGGCATACAGTAAGCACTTGAAAAGTGCTTGTTTGTCTGTCTGTCTTCAGATCTTCAAGCTTTCAGAAATTCCCAGACAGACCAAGTCAGTTTCAGCAGACAAGGGCAGATGACATTTGATCAGGAGTTCTCTTTTGGAGCTATCAGAGAATTATACTGGGTTTGGAAAGTACAATAAGGTAGCCATCTCTCAACAACTTAGCTTTCTAGAATGCCACATAGATGACAAGGGGCTTTCTTCACAACCACCCTGGGAGGTAGAGGGCATAAGTGTTGTTATTCTCATTTTAAGCAAGTAGAAGCAGACCACAGGAGAACTTTAGCCACTAACTGGACACACAACCAGGAAGGAGCTGAACTAGGATTTGAATTCAGATCTTTTGACTTAGAGGCACACACACACACAGCACCACAACTGCTTCTTCTCCACAGGGTAGCACACAAGGGCTACACAAATTTAGCCTTTCCCTTCCTTTTTTTCTCTTTGCAATCTTTGCTGGGAAATAAGCTATTTGACTCTAAGGACCAAAGGGAAATGTGATAAGGTTTTCTCCGCCAAAAGAACCCAATATTTCTCTAGAGACCATTTGTCAGAGAAGATAGGAGGCTGCAGTGCCTGGCAGAAAACACTCTGTACTCTCTGGCTGTCTCAGAGGGCATGCTGGGTAATGTACAGCAATGCTGAATTGATGATGGTGATGGAGAAGTTGAACTTACTGTGGAGAATAGCACATGACCTTCCCACAAAGAAAACACCAAGACGGCATAAACAGTCTTTCCATTCTCTTTCCCTTAGTCACAGATGACATACTAAAGTTGGCTGCAGGAGCCTCAAGAAGCCATTTGGAGTTACCTTTCCATTCTACCAGTCCTCAGTTCTCTTGAGCAGACAGAGAAGAGACATGATACTCAGGGAAACCAGAGAGACCCAGTCAAGTATTTGGCAAAGCATATGGCTAGTAAAAGCACGCTGGTCTTTGGGGGCCACCATCACCAATTTTCTAAGCAGCTACTAAATGCAAGTTCCCTTACTGGGCTCTAGAGACAGCACAAGAAATAAAAGACAGTCCCTGCTTCCAAGGAATTGGCACTCTAATGGGGGTCAGGATAAGGCAGAGGTATTCAAAGAGCTATGATACAGGGTACAGAGGAGTGATCTTGTCAATGTACTATGAGAAATGAGGAGGAAAGAGCCCATTCCAAGGGATGGAGTGGGTCACAGAAGGCTTCAGGGAGGAGGTGGCACTTGTGTTGGCCCCCAAAGAAAGGCAGAATTTGAACACAGAATGGGGAGTTCATTTTTGACATGAGGAAGTGTGTGAATAAGGGCATGGAGATTGGAAATAGGGCACTTTGGAAGGGCATGCAATGGGGAGTAGAAAAGGATGAAAAGTATGTGGAGAGGGAGTGCTGGGAGGAATGCAAGTCTAAGAGCAAGAGTTTATCATTGAATAAGGAGGTAATAGGGAGCCATTGAAGGTTTTGAGTAGTAGAGTGATATTGGATCAATGCATTAGGAGGATAACCTGAGCAACAGCGTGAAGGATGAATTAGGAAGAGACAAGGAAGACTGGTTAGGAAGTAATTAGAATCCACTGCAAGAATATTATGAGAATTCGACTGAGAGGTGATAAACTAGGGCAGCCTCAGTGGGAAAAGAAAGGAGGTCAGAGAAAAAATGTCACAGAAGATTTGGTGAATGATGGGAAGTGGGAGACAATGGGAGGAAGAACAGTCCAAGAGGACTCCAAATGAAGTGTGTGTTTATTGCAGTTCCTTCCTAGGGATGAAAAGACTTTCCAAGCTTACTCAGCGCAAATGCTGCCTTGTCCTCTGTGAGTCTAGAACAGGAAGAGAGAGAACCAAACATAGGCATGAGGGGTATACAGGGACAAGAAGATGAGTGAAAGATGGATGGGGGGAGTATCACTGACCTTCAGAAGGAAGAGTTGTATGAAATGATTCAAAGTAAAGTACTGAGAACAAGGACAACCATTCCTATGATGACCTCAATAATATAAAGGAAAATCAATCAGCCAACACAGAACTCATTAAGCATCTACTAAGTGTCAGGAACTGTGCTAGGACCTGGGGACACAAAGACAGGAAGAAACAGTCCTTGCCCTTGAGGAGATTATATTTTACTAGGAAGATGCAACATGTTTCCAATTAAATAAGCATAAAACATAAATGGAGGAAATTGAAAAGTAATTTTAGAAGGGGAAGGAGGCACAAACAACTGAGGGATTTAGGAAACGCTTTTGCATAGAAATAGCCCTTGAGCTGAGCCTTGAAAGAAACTAGGGCAAGAAGTGAGCATGCTCTGGGCTAGGAGAACAGCCTATGCAAGGGTATGTAGGTGGGAGATAAAAATGTAATATATAAGGAGGAGCAAACAGGCTAATTTAGTCTGAATCTCTGAATCACAGAAAACATGAAGGAAAGTAAAGGAAGGATGGACCAGAGATTGAAGGACATTAAATGCTATATAGAGACAACAGCTGGAAAGACATCGGAACTCTGATTTGATACAATGACCATTCCTTCTCCTGGCAAAGAGGTTGTGGAGTACAGATGAAGAATGACGTGGACAGGCATGGTCATAAATATACAGTGTGTTGGTTTATTTTGCTTAGCTTTTACCTTGTTATGATGGAGAGGCCAACCGGTTCGTTGGTAAATAGCTGGAATGTTTTCTTCAGTGACATAAAAGGTGACATTCTAATCAAATTAAAGAGGAAAAATTACCTTTCAGATCTATGGAAAGGGGAAGTGTTGGTGACCAAACAAGCGATAGGGAGGATCACAAAAAAAAACATTTTTGATTATATAAAATTTAAAAGTTTTTGCACAAAAAAACCAATGCAGTTAAAATTAGAAAGCAAACAGTTAACTGGGGAGGAAAAACTTTGCAAAAAGTTTCCCTAATAAAGGTCTTATGTCCAGGGTTTGTAATGAACTGATTCAAACATAAGAAAAAGAGATACAGTGATAAATTGTCAAATGATATAGATTAGAAATTCTCAAAGGAAGAAAAGTACCAAGAAATATAAGAAAAAATGTTCTACATCACTAAGGATTGGAGAAATGCAAATTAAAATAACTCTGAGCTTCCAACTCACCCATAAGGTTGACAAAAATTAAAAAAAAAAGAAAATCACAACAGTTAGAGTGGCTATGAGAGAAAGGGCACACTAATGCACTGTTGGTGCAGTTGTAAATTAATATAGTCATTCTGGAGAGTAATTTGGAGCTATGCCCTCAAAGTCACTAAAATGGGCATCGATTTTAACTAAATGATACTACTACTGGGCATGTACCTTGTGGAGAGTAGTTCTTTCTGAATTATCAAAGAGTCAGAAACTGGGGGGCTACCCATCAACCCAGGAACAGCTGAACAACTTATGGCCTATAAATGTAATGGAATCTTATTTCACTGTAAGAATGACCGAAGAGGTAGTTTCAGAAAAAATCTAGGAAAACATATAAATGAATGCAGCGTAAAGAGTATGCAAGGGGAAGAGCTAGGGAGATCAGTATAGGAGAAGTTCTCTGGCCCTGGAGAGCCACAAATTCCAAGAGACAGAGATGAAAAGAGAGAAGGAAGGGATGGAGAAGGAAGGCAAAGGGGGAAGACTGAAGGGAGAGGGAAGGAGAATGGAGGGAGGGAGATACAGAAAGAGAGAGACAGAGAGAGAAAGAGGTGAAGTAGGGAGACAGAGACAGAGAGAAAGAGACAGAGACAGAGAGAGAGACAGAGAGAAAGTATTCCAGGCACTCCAGAAAATGACCAAGGTCTAAAGTCAGTAGAAAGGTGGGTTCCAATAATGCTTATGATACTTACTGGTTGACCAGCTCCCTGAGGTTTAGCATCCTCTTTATAAATGGAAATAGTAATACCACCTAACATTATGCAGTGGCTGAGATGTTTGTGGAGCTCACAGCAAACCTTAAAGAGCTGCGTTGATGTGGGTTGTTATTACTGACAGTAGAAAAACAGGACTCTTGAAAACTGGACCTCTGGGCCAGCATTGGCACATGTTGTGCATGTGCCATGATCTGATTGGTTTTGAAGTTAACATACTTGAACAGTTGGAAGGATCTCTGATCTCATGGGAGGGAGTCCTCTCTCCACCCATGCAGACTGCAATTCATCCAGCCTTTCCCATCCTGTGTGATTCTTGCCCATGTCTTTCTGTAGTTCTACCCAATGGAGTAGTCTTTCTTGGATTCTTACCACTTTGGGAATACCAGTGTAGAACCTGGGATCTTATGTGTTATCACTCACCCTTTCTACATGGACAGCCTCTCACCACTTGTTTCCTCATCTATTTCCTCAATAACGTCTTTTATTCTACTTTTTCTATGCAATAATTCCAATGAAAGGCATTTATTAAGTGCCTCACGTGTGCCAACCATCATCCTAGGTCCTGCAAATACAAAGACAAGAATGGAACTGTCCCTGTCCCCAAAGAGTTCATCAGGAGATAAAACACATGTACACATGATTATATATACGGGAAATCTACAAAATCAATGCAAAGTGAGTTCAGCATCTAAAGGTATCAGGAAGAGCTTTGGGGAAGAGCTGCTACTTCATCGAGCCTGGTTCTTGAAAGATGAACTATAATGTGAGATAAGGGCAAGTGAAAAGTCAGAGAATTCCAAGGTTGTCAAGAATCTGGATGGCTCAAAAGACTGTAGCAGCCCTGACAAAAACAAGGCAGTTGGGGGAAAAGGTGAGTCTGGGAAGAAAGACGCAAACCACCATTGGTAACATCTACACATCATATGGATGACCGTTAGGCCACTGGCAATTCTGATTTTTCTAAGGGTGTAGTGTTCCATGACATGCAATTGAGCATGACCAGGAAAATACTGATGGTGAAGAGATCAGCTTTTGTTCCAGCAATCGGTTTGGGATCACTGAGAATTCTGAGCAATTTCCCAAATGCTATTCAGCCCATTCTCCTCAGCCTCCTAGTTAACTCCTGCGCCCAGTTCATAGTTTGTGTGCCAAGGGAGCCTGAGGAAGATGGACTCACTCAATACTGGGCTGCTCAGAGAACTGCACATCACAATCTCAGTAACTGGCATTTTTCATAGTATCTGCATCCCAGTAAGTCAGTCAATGGTCTCAAAGTTCTGCAAGGGTAGCCATCTGTGAGTGTGTGTGTGTGTGTGTGTGTGTGTGTGTGCGCCCGCACACGTGCTACATCTTTGGGAAAGGCAACATAGAGCCTGGGTTCACACATTCTGGCGGCATGATCTTGGGAAGGCAGCTAACATCTCTGTGGCCCAGGCCAATCTAAGACTTTAACTTACAGCCACGTGACTGATCTATACCTGTGGGAGGACTTTTCACACTTGAAGTTCCGTATGCTAATGAAATCACACACATGGAGAAAGAGCTAGAGCTACAGTATGGACATAAATTAGTGTAGATTTAAATGCATGTGCATAAATGCATGAATATATATAAATACATGTGTATATATATCATATATGCAGATAAACATGTATGCCTATGTGACATAACCATAATGTAGCACATATAATATACATCCATGTATGGACATCTATGAACTGTGTACACACATGATGCTCACATAATAAGTATGAATGTATATTTGTACACATGTGTAATAAAATACACGTATGGTAGAGCTGTACATGCATACATATAATACACTGCATATGATGTATATGTGAGATGTGCTTGTACATGTGGTGTTCAAACACATGTGCAGCGACGTATATGCAACATACATATGTATTTTATATATGCAAATATATAGACATATGATATCTATTGTGCACACATGTATGCATGTCTATGCATACATACATCTCTTTGGAAGGAAGTCCAAGGCAAGGCACTTCCCCTCTCGATGGCAGAGCCAACACTCTACAGCTCCCAGGTCATAGAGTTCTGCCTTATGTGTTTCTGAGAGAGTTTGCACAGTGAGAGTTTCCAGCATGGAGAATTTACAGGTTTAGACTAATATCTACACACATATCTTTGAAAGAAAATCATGCTTAGTAATCTTCCGAGTTAGCCAGGTTATAGGCCTCAGTGCACTTGTAATTGCTAGCCATTACCAGAACTATCACCTTGGCCTGCAAAGTCCCACTGGAGATCACACTTCATTTGCCACCAGTACTAATGTAAATACTGGCCAGTAGGATGCCACATGTCATCAGCAGGCCTCCAACTGATCATATTGGGTAAATAAAGTGCTAGCTAATCACTGCTGACTGTATCAGAAAATGTATGCGTCTGGTCATTACCAACAGCAACATAAAGACCGAATCCAAGACCTGTGCAGAGAGCAAAATATCCAAAGGAACAAAGAGGGACATGGATCAAAATCACTGGAAACATTTAGCATGGGACTGCATGCTTACCTGAAAGATGCCCAAGTACCATTGTGGGACACAATGGATACAAACCGAAAGACTAGAATGATGCCTACTCTCAAGCACCCATTGGTGTCTATTCACGATATTTTACAATGTCCTATTTTACTGTGGGATCTGTCAACCCAAATATCCAAGGGAAAAGTAACCTCCCACCCCTGCAATACCTCTTACCTCATTTCCCAGAATGATGGCAGGAAAGATAAGCCAAGCTTAAAGGAAAGGTCTCTTCCTGTCCAGACCTGAAGGTCACATTTGGAAACCCTATTTAGGGGATGTCACTTCTGCTCTGTTGGACTCAGCTTACAGATGGCAAGGAAAAGGGCAATGCCACTTTTAACTTTCGTACTACTGACAGCTAAGCACACGTTGGTGGCTGTTGTGTTCATCCTTCATTTTCTAAGAAGACGATGATATCAAAGAAAGGATGACATGACTTGCACTTGACTTTGTCTGGAGCAAAGGAGTGCTGTCCAAAGCCATCAGCCTCAATTTCACTCTTCAGATATCTTGATCCAGGGAAAAGATATTCATAAGGATGACTGGAAATGGTCCAGAACACAACGAGGGACCTTGAATATTCCAGGTATTTCACTTAGAGGGAGGTAACACCATTGAGGGAACAGGTTTCCTAAAAAAGAACTCCATAAATGGGCCTCTTAAAAAGGAAAAGAAGAAAAGACCAAAATCACACTGGAAGGAAAGGAGAAACTGATACTACTAAAAATCACTCTAAGCCAGCCATTAGGTGGAGAGTAAGAATTAAAAATGAGAAGCATTTGAATAGACTTCCATGGACTCTACTTAAAACTGATGCCTAGAAAACAGAATGACCACTGACCGTGAATCACATGACCTTGGAAAAGTGTCCGAGGAAGAAGAGTGACAAATCTTGCAGTATCCTCAGAATCAAATTCCTTTATCTGACTAATGCAAACTAAGACTTAAAAAGTTGGATGTCATAGATGATTACAAAGATCCTAGGTTGGACAATGTCAAGACCTTCAAAACAATAAAGTCAGGCCCCCTAGGGTGATGATGACAGAAACTGAGGCCTACAGAGCATCAGGTTACTGAATGTGATCATGTGTGATTTCCTGGATATGGAGTTATGAAGCCTTGAAGGGCATTTACACATGGTCACCCACACTGGACGTGGCCTGAAAGTGACACCTGGACAGGGGTTGGAAATAGGTTGGGAAAATCAGCGAAAGTCCTAGGACTACACAGGGAAAGTCTTTCAGAGGCCTTGGAATCCAAGCATTTCATACTGCTCTGAAGGAAACTGTGTCTCAGTGAGCAACCTGGATTGACCAGTTCATGAGCCCAAGAATCTTCTAGACTTAAAAATGGCAGAGCCTTACAAAACTTTACACGCAGAAGGCCTGCTGTGAGGATAGGAGAAATTGAGTCCCAGAGAACTTCAAGTTTGTGTATGTAATAACAACAATATTTTAACCCTTCAGATAAGAAGATCTTAAGACCATTTATACCACTAGTCCCTCCAAGGTATCCACCTGAAAGTGAGGCCATGTGCGCCAAATGATCATTGCATACTCAGCCAGAAGGGTCCAAGCCATCATCAAGATAGGTCCATCAGAGTGATTCGAGCACAAATAATTTCTGTGTGTCTAAAGGAATGGTGGATGCACAACAAGTAGATCTCTCCCAAGCTCCCAAGATGAAAGTAATCAAGATATTACCATTCAATAGCTTCAGAGCCAGACCCGAGGTTGGGACTGGGCATGAGGGGTCAAAATGCAGATGAGGGCAATTCTGGAACCTAAATGTGATCACCTGCAGGATGCAAGGCCTAGAGCCAAGAGTCCCCTATGGGGTTTGACACTAGAGTCCCCTGGAAGGACTCAGTCTGAAACTGAGGCCTACAGAGCAGAATGACCATGGAATTTGCACACAAAAGTGTCCAAGGAGAACAAGTGACAAGTCTTGAAAGGCACTCAGAAGCGAAAACCTTACAGTGACACGAAAGGGAACTGAGTTCTAGACTGTTGGATGACACAGTGAAAGATTTTTAGCAAGATCCTAGGATGGACAATGTCAAGGTCTTCAAACGCATTCATGTCAGAAGTCCTAGGGTGAGGATGAGAGTAACTGAGGCCTACAGAGCATCCTGTTCCTGTATGGGTTCATGTGTGATTTTCTCCATATGGAATTAAGGAGGACTGAAGGGCATTTGCACATGACCACCCACATTGGACTTTGCCTGAAC
>JAQQSK010014889.1:0-10969 GCA_028658325.1 Potorous gilbertii | reverse complement strand
CATATCCACATCATCTCAAAGTTCTCAGTACTTTTTGGTGTTCTGCTGGACTTACTACAGATACTGGGAACTTCTCTGAGATTTCTATATTATAGAACTCAAAGACCTGATTAAGAAAGCCCAGATGACTTCCCCTGAAGCAGCACTTATTTACCAGAATGTAATTTTTGGTCAAGATATGATACAGTTTGTAAATTATGCTCCTTCTATCTTTGGAACAGCTTGTTCACAACTTCTAGGTTCCCCTTTGCAACCTTATTTCCTGCTATTACCACTTTAAACCAGCTCCTTAGAAACTTACTTACCATGCTAACTAGAAAGGAGGGGGCAGTAACCAGAGGGAGCAAAGTAAGATATGGCTTTGATGTACCACATCTTTCCCAATTAAACTCTGTCTTACTCACTTTGCCTGAATGGTCTCGCCTGTGGAGGTCCTTGAGGATCCTATTTGGGTCATCCTTTCTAGATCTGCAGATATGTGTTATCTGTGCCTTTATCTGAGTCATTGGTTAAATAGTGTTAAACAGCACTGAGCTATTTGACACAGATCCAGGGCTTGGGGACATCTCATTCTGGATGTTCAAAACTGAACTCTATTACCTTCCCACTTAAATATTTCCTCCATCCTGACCTCCTTATTTCCATTGATGCTTCCTTGTCACTGGAGATCGAAACCTTGGGTTCATTTTTGTTCACTGGTTCTCAACCAAGCATCTACTATGTAGGACTATAGCGCCACCAAGGACAACACTCTCTTTCCCCTTTCCCTTTGTTTTACATTTGTTGTCTAGGTTCCTAAATATCCTAAAATTATTTTCCTATTTTGTCTACCAGCTAGAGAGGAAGTGTGGGTGCTGGGAAGAGTCTAATCCCCACCTTCCAAGTTGCAATGCCTCCAAACTTGGAAGGGACCTTTAAGATCATTGAGTCTAATCTCAACTCCATGGCTGTTTTCTCTCTTGTCTTCAGGAGTAAGCAAGTTAGGCAAACACCTCCTAGCTCTATTTCTTCATTATTTTATCGCATTTTTCAGAGTTCAAGGTACATTTCGTATAATTACCCAGACTTAATAATTCATATTATTTTAACCTTTTTGTAATGTTTTAGGCATCCTAATGGAGCTCCTTAGCAAGAGCCCTACTTCCATTTGGAGAATGTATTAATTTCATGGCTCAAAATCCTATTAGCCATTTTCTCCATAATGAAATCTCTGCTAATGTGCCTAAACCTTGATCTGATGTGTCTCTCCCCCTGCCCCATAGGTATCTCTGATGCACTATCCGTGTCCGCCTCTTCATGTTAAACCTTTCTGGATGGGGACAGATAAAAGGAGAAATTTAGAACTAAAACCTCACTGGTTAACGTGATTAAAGGACTGACAAATTCATTGCTAAGATGTATAGTTAAAATGATTTGGCATTTCCTGTGCCTGTCAGACACGCCTAAAACACTTCAATGTCAACAACAAAAATGTGTGTAAAATAATTGATTTCAGATTTTTATGGATTTCATTCTCTTTTTTCTCAGGATTCATTGGCTTTGCCATGTGTGTGTTGGCCAGCTCCACTGCCCTCATCTGTGTGGTAGGACCTCGCTATGGCCACAGTCATGTCCTGGCATACGTTCTGATCTGCTCTTCAATTGGGCCCCTTTCTGTGTCCTGTGTCAAGGGTTTGGGCACCACCCTGAAGGAGTTATTTTTAGGGAAGCCTGTCCTAAAGGAACCCCTTGGTTGGGTGCTGTTGCTTTGTCTGGTGATTTGTGTAACTATTCAGATCAACTATCTGAACCGGGCTTTGGACTTTTTCAATACCTCAATAGTTACTCCCATCTATTATGTCATTTTCACCACAGCTGTCATGACCTGCTCTGCCATTCTCTTTAAGGAATGGCAGAATATGGTCCTGGACAGTGTCATCGCTACAATGAGTGGTTTCCTAACCATAGTTTTTGGCATTTTCCTCCTTCATGCCTTTCGAGATAGCCCTTTTTCCCCTGACCTGATATATTTTTCTCTGAGGTCAAATTCATGTAATTCCCATGTTCCTCCCTGGATAGAAGATGAAGGGCAAAATCAGCCTCTTCTAGCTGGAGATGACCCCAACAAACAGTTCCAGAGTACTGAGGTTGAAGAGGTTGAAATCTGTGAATCATCTTAGGCAGACACTATCTTTTTCTGTTGGGTAAGGTGGCCTTTGTACTTTTACTTAGGATTTGCCCAGGCCTCTGACATCCAGCCAGACCACACCAGATTATATTGCAGAGAGGAGCAAATTAATACCTAACTAGTAAGCAGTGGAACAGCAGAACTTTCCCAACTGCCATGTTGTGACTAAAGTCTCATTTGCTTCACTTGCATAATATGCTGAGTTATTGTAACACATGGTGCTAGATGGAGGTATACGCTGGTAAAGTATTTGTGAAAACAACCATCCATCCCTCATTACTAGTTTATACAGAAACCTAAAAACACATTAGTCTGATTTACTTGTTACAGTTGAAGAATTCAAATGTTTTAATTGTTTAGTGAATGCTAGGTTTTTTAAAAAATGTTTTTACAGGTGTTTTTGTGTAACTTTTAGTGCTAAGTGAATCCTGACCATCCTGAAGTTTGTATCGAGGACTTGAGTATAATGACTTAAAACTGCTGCTTGGTTAGAGGATTGATTTCTAAAAACCATGTTCCCAAGAGTAATACCCACCTCACCCCACCCCCAAGTTCCAGTACCTAAGATCCTGAAGGACAAAGATTATTTAGCTACCTAGAATGCCTGTTCCAGTCCTAGCTGACCCTGTTTTATACTTAAAGACCTGGGTCTGCACTCTTCATATAAATGATACCATTAAAGTACATTTAGAGTCGCTGGTAACATAACATATTGGAGACCAAGGAGGGAAATGGTTTAAATGGCCCCATGTGTTTTAGGCTTGGCTTGGAGCAAAGTGTTCCTTTGTCCCTCATCATTTCCCTGAAGACTTCAAAATGTAGTGGCAGCCTCCCCAGGAGGCCAAACAGCAGTTATAGGTATTATACTTCCTGTCTGAAGACCATGTTAGAGTTTGGAATGGTAGCAATGTACTGAGTCCATAGGAGGCTCACAGTGTTTGAAAGAGATAACCCATCATTGGACTGGTGTGTAACCTCCTTCAGGGAAGGGGCCCCTCTGGCTTCTATTTTTACATCCATATTTGATGCTTAATAAATGTTGATTCTTGATGAGCAGTATGGGCACTTCTGGGCTTGTTCTTCCATCCAAGAATAGTGTCAGCCACCTTTCCGATTCCAGTTCCACAAGGAAATTGATTCCAGTCAGCGGGAAATTGAAACTGTTCTCCTGCAACCTCGAGCTCAGTTTCCTCTAGTTATAGATTCCTTAAACAGCCTCACAGAAAAGGTCCTTGAACCATCTCTTGGTCACCCATTTCATTTTACAGGTCCTCTATACCTTACTTTTGGAGTTGCCTGGATTGTTCGGGGTCACACAGCCAGTGTAACATACAAGAACCAAGGCCTTTCTACTAGGCCAGCTGGTTCTGTTGGTATTAGACAACTATTGATTAATCCATGATCCATGCAAACGATATGACTTAGTTATTATGTATGGCTGGAAGAATCTAGAATTTTTATATTTGTAAAGAATGGGTTGTAAAATTTGATCATAAGAGTGAGAGCTGGTTCAATTCCTTCATTTTACAGATCAGGAAACTGAGACTGAGATTGATGAATCTAGGGTCACACAGACACTGAGAGGTCAAGCAGATGCTCTTGCTCCTTAGATGATTCCATTTCTCTAGAAGGACCGCTAGGTGGCGCTGCAGCAGCCAGAATGTGTGAGGTGGGTGGGGCTGAAGTCAGGAAGGCTCATCCTGAATTCAAATCTAGCTTCAGAGGGTTACCTGTGTGACCCTGGGCAAGTCACTTCACCCTGTCTGCGTATTTCCTCATCTGTAAAATGAGCTGGAGAAAATAGTCCAGTATCTCTGCCAAGAAAACCCCAAATGGGTCACAGAGTTGAACATGCCTGAAAATGACTGAATAAAACCCTTTCTCAAGGGGAAAAAAAGGAGTGGTCCAATAGTTTTGGTGACTAAACTGGGTGATTAACTTCAGATTTACGTAATGAGGCTGCCTTAATTTTGTTATTGGTAAGCAGCAAATATGAAGTGGCTGCAATGTGTAAGGCATGGTGCTGATATACAAAGATAAAGAATTACTTGGCAACCTCACTATGTCCATAAATCACCATATGTAGAACAGAAACAGATGGGGCTGGGGCTTCTTAGAGGAAGGTTGGACTTAAGGCCAAGTTAGGAGCCAAGGCTGCCTCAGTGTGGGATGACTGCAGCGGCCTAGCTATTGCAGGATTTTAGAAGGGCCCTGGCTGGTAAGGACACTTATTAAAATCCTTGTCACCCATGCCCCTCCCTCAAATTCAGGATGGCTCAATTTACCTCTACCAAACCTTTAATCCAATATGGTTTTAATCACTCCTTCACTAGTGTCCCCAGCATTTGCATACTCATTCTGTCCTGTTTTGCATTTGTTGTCTATGTTCCTAAATATCCTGAAATTATTTTCATATTTTGTCTACCAGCCAGAGAGGAAGTCTGAATGCAAGGAAGAGTCCAATTCTCCACCCCCCCACCCCAAGTAGTAATGCTTCCAAACTTAGAAAGGACCTTAGTGAACTTAGATCAGAGTCTATTCTGGACTCCACAGCTGAGAAACCTGAGGTCTAGAGACTGACTCAATCAAGGTCTCTGGGGTTCTGAGGGATTCTTCTTAGCTTGGGTCCCCATTCCAAATCCTGATGTTCCACCGTACTACTACCTTCACTCTAGTAAACTGTTGAGGACATACAGCTAAGAGACACACAGTTAAGACATGTAAAGCCTTGAACATTTCTAAGCCACTGGCCTCTTCCTTTGTCATCTGTCCAGGGAGGAGTGTGACTGGCAGCCATTACTTTGTTCTGCTAACAGACTTGATTATCTTGGGGGAATATAGATCAAAACTTCCATCTCCACTGGCTAGAGGTTCTTTCTAGAACTGTGCCTTACATGTCACTCAGCAAATCCTTATTGAGGGACAATGTGAAATCCTGGCACCAGCCCATACCCAAGTTTTAACTGCCAAGACATCTAGCTAGTAGATGCAATGATGGACTTAAAACAGCCCTGGCATTGGAGGTAAAGGATGAGGCCCTGAAGCCCCAGCTCTACTCAGAGCTCTGAACTACTCTGTTCAGCCAGCTCAGGACTACTCTGAGTTGTCTGATCAGTGAAATGGGGAGACAGTGCCCACAACCATTCTGTAAGAAGCATGAGGAAAGTGTTCTGTAGATCCTGAAGTTCTACAAAAATGAGTACACAGGTGTTGAGTGGTGAGAACCAAGGAAAGAAAAGTTTTCCCAAAACCATGTCAACCTGAGGCAAAAGGCTTTATTTCATTAATTTGCAGTAAATGGATCAATACATTAATTATGCCCCTCTACCTGAAACTATGGCTAGCTGGGGTGGTGGCTGGTTTAAACCTTTACAATTAATTCAGGCACATCTTTCAGTCACTTAATACCCTGAAACTCTGGGCAAATTATTCTCATTTTGAGACTGCCGAGAGGGAGGCAAAAGTTATTTTCACTAGATAATTGTTAGATTTCTCTGTATCCAAAGGCCTCTTAGCCTCTCAGCATTGTCTACTGAGATGTACTGTATACAGGTATTTAAAATAAGTCACAGTAAAGGAGGAAGATGGATACCACTGGAAGTGAAGTGTCTAGTCTGAACACTGTATTACAGATCTGCCCAGCCCTGTTAAGTCATCAATCGGATAAGGAGGCCTGAAACTGCAGTACCAAATGGCTTCTCTCCTCCTGTTGCTAGATGTGATATATTACCTCAATCCCACCCTCCCACAAGTTTGGAATTAACATGTACAGATGAGGGAGTCTACCTATGTGGTCCCAGTTTGAATACCTACAAAGAAGCCAATGGAACGTTAAGAACATAGCCCTGTGTATAGTTTAAATGTATCTGGTAGTCTTCAAATGTCCAAAATTTTCATAAAACTGGCATTTCAAAACAAGACACAACCCCCACACTCACAAAACTGTTCTTTGCTCATTCACATGACAGCACAACCCAAAAGACTGGAATAAAAGATGTAAGTCAATCTCCCCACAGCCTTTTCTTTTACAACCATCCCATCAGTTCTTCTTTTCTTGAACCATAAAGTTCTTCTGAAAATGGAACAGAGAAAATTGTGCTGAGATCAGTCAGACAAGCTTTCGGAGAAGGCTGGTCTGGACTTCTGTGTCTGCTCCAATCGGTTCAGGATGAACTGGCTTGTGTCAATGAATCGCTCCACGCAGTTCACAAAACAGGATTCTGCTCGACTGTCCAATTTGGGTCCAGGCTTGTCCATGCACTTTTCCTGCACAAGAAAAGATCTGCTTTTACAGATATCAAATTCCTGAGGAGAAAAAGCATTATATGAAAAGTATATATGACAGTGAACAAGGAACCCAGTTCTGAATACACAAGAATACAATTGTGAAAAGAGCAAAATTGGCCCAGTTTGGCCTTTTTGCTGCTGAACTCAAGTTCTGGCCCAGCAATGTTCACAGTGCCACACTGTTTCTGAATGAACTGAACATTGAAAAGGGTAAAGGTGAATAAGGCAAGGTTTCCCAAACTTGCAAATTCTCTTTGTTCTGAATTTAATCAGATCAAAGATCTCAAGAGGCATTTTCTCTTGGCTACAGCCTGATAATCTGGAGTTTAGGGTAGAGCCTGTAAGTGCTTTGGAAACAATTTACTACTGTAGTTCAATGTCTGGGGCTCGGGTCTCATACTTGATAAAAATTACACACTTTCGGTTTCACAGACCTACATACATACACTTGCCTTCCAGCTATTATCCCAAACCTATCCCAGCACTACTTGTAGGTTCCATGGAATTTTTGCATGGGAAACTGCATAGCTGCCAAAGGTGGTGATAGAAGCTGGCTCAGTTTCACCTAACCTTTGTTCCCCAAACGACTCATCAGGATCGCAGTGATCCAACAAGGAAGGCTGAACAGTGTGTAATGTGGAGTGGAAGACTACTTCCGCATTTGGTGGATTACCTGCACTCCTTTCCCAGGGAAACAAAGTTGCGCATGATCAGGAGACCCCCTGAAGTGGAGGTTCAGAAGTGGAAAAGTTCTCCACCCCTATGGGATTTGGGCTTCCAAAAAAGAAGATCCCAGTGCAGAGGTGGGCTCCGATCACTCGTTACCCAGCTGAGCACTAACCACTAAGGCGGGGTGGGGGGGGGGGCGGAAAGGCTTAGGAAAGGTGGGAACGAAGCGTCTAGGGGAGATCGGTTTTCCATTTGATGCTCCAATCCAGATCCCTTGGAGCAGAGTGAGGATCCCCGTTTCCCAGAGGGAGGAGCCACTCCAGGGTTCGAGGTGAAGGCCCGCCCTCCCTCCCTCCCTCCCTCCCTTCCCGAGTCCCTGCGACTGGGCAGAGGCTGAAGGGGTGGCGGGTCCCAGGCCCCCAGCTTCTCACCCAGCACAGTTCAGTCATTTGGTGCACCAACTGCTGAAATCGCTGCTTCTGGGTTTCCACCTCGATGAAATGCTGCAGTTGCGGGTCCACGGAGCCCAGCCCTGCAATGGACGAAGAGGAATCCATGCCGCCCTGGCCCCACTCACAACCGCGAGCCCTCCAGCCGCAGGAAAACCACCGACCTTCACGTGTCTTCAGGGCGGAAACGGAAGCAGAACCCACCGGCTCTGGGACCGCCCCGCCTCCTCCGATTCTTCTCAGCAACTCCTCCCTTTCCCTTCCCCTCCCCTTGCACCTGCCTCGTGCGTGTCGCGCCTGCGCCTGGTCTGGGCCAATGGCTGGACAGTAAACTGCGCCTAGCCCACGAGCTCCTGCGTGTATCCCGGACCAATGGCTGGGAGGTAAAGTGCAGCGCGCGCACGAGCGCGGTGCGCCTGTGCGTAGTCTGAACCAATGGCTGGGAGGTAAAGTGCAGCGCGTGCACGAGCGCGGTGCGCCTGCGCGTAGTCTGGACCAATGGCTGGGAGGTAAAGTGCAGCGCGTGCACGAGCGCGGTGCGCCTGCGCGTAGTCTGGACCAATGGCTGGGAGGTAAAGTGTAGCGCGTGCACGAGCGCGCTGCGCCTGCGCGTGTCTCAGGCCCATGCTGGCCGGTAAAGTGTA
Source organism: Potorous gilbertii (assembly GCA_028658325.1). Taxonomy (NCBI): domain Eukaryota; kingdom Metazoa; phylum Chordata; class Mammalia; order Diprotodontia; family Potoroidae; genus Potorous; species Potorous gilbertii. The sequence continues at coordinate 2,753 of JAQQSK010014889.1, read as the reverse complement.
GCGAGCTTGGCCCGCGCCGCCCAGCCCGCGAACTTCCCGCGTTAGGACTGGCTGCCTGGGCGGGGCGGAGTCGGCCTAAGCCGGTTGGTCTCCGAGCCTGTCAGCAGCTTTTCGGACTTTCGCTACCACCTAGGTCCTCAGTTTCTTTTTCTGTGAAATTGAGTTCGGCTAAACATGGCGGTCTCTAAGACTTAAGTATAACCTGTGGAACTTCCAAAAGCCTTCACGTAAAGGGCCACATTAAGCAGACCCTTCCCCTCACAGGGCTTCGGTTTCTTGTAAAACGAGGGACTTGCAATAGATGCCTTTCAAGGGCCCTTCCAGCTTTAGTTGTATCCTAGAGAGTCACAGAATTTGACGCTGGAAGGGCCCGCTTGCCACCCATTATCCTACTTAGGATAACTCCAAAGGATAGAAAGTCTTTTCCTGACATCAAGCCTAAAATTTTCCCCTTTCGTTGTTCCTGCTGCTTCCCTGCTGGGGCCAAGCAGAACAAATCTAATCCCTCCTCCCTGTGACCACCCTTCAGATACTTGCAGAGAGCTCTCTTGTTCAGCACTCCCCTCTAAGTTCCTTCAAACAAACTTCTTATGATGTGAAGTCAAGACTTGCCATCCTGATCTCTCTCCTCTGAACTCTCTCTCTCCAGCTTAAAAGTTCTTAAAAGGCGGTACCCAGAATGGGATACAATATTGAGAATGTAGTCTGACAGAAGTGAAGGACCTAGGAGTATCAGTCAGTAAACAAGAATTTTTTAAAGCATGCCAGGCATTGTGCTAACTGCTGCAGATAGAAAGAAAGGAAAAAAATAGCCATTGCCCCCAGGGAGCTCACATTCTAATGGGGAAGACACCATGCAAATAACTAAGCACAAATACTGTAAGTGATATGTCATATATAATAAATGTACACATGCAATCTGTACTACAGGTCCCCAAGTCCATTGGTATAGGACTCTCCCTTTGATGGAGATCAGTGCTGGTAGAGAAGAAATGAGGAGAGAAAACATGAAGGAGAGACTGTCAACTTCTTCTGTCTTTTCACTTTTCAAGCCTCTTCAGATTCTGCACTAGCTTCCTGCATTTCTGGCTTCCATCTTTGAGAGAGAAGCTGGAAGATGCCAATCCCACTTCAGGTTGCTGAACGGAAAATAAATCCCTGGGAAGAAGATGAGGTAAGAGGAGCCAGTAACCTCCATCATGTCTCTGTCTCCAACTTGCTACTCTGGAGCTTTGAGGGAACTTGCCATTGGGTGAGATCTGCTGTTTGTTCAAGTGTCTTACAGTGAGTCACCTTGCTTTCAATGGTAGAGCTCCTTCATTCTGCATTTTTTGACATATATTCTCCTATGCATAGTTTATCTGATTTCTGTTTGGCTTTTGAATTGGATAAATGGGTTTCTTTGCTATTTACAATATATGTATATCATAGAACTGGTGGGAAAGGGATAAAGCCTTTTATATAAAGCTGGGGTTCTCTTTTCCCCGTTAATGGACAGTGATCAGAAGTTTAGCTGGAACCTGAAAGCCATATCCCTAGACTGCCACTATTTAAGGGAGCAAATAGATATAATTCTAGACCTGTAGTCCCATAGCTCCAATCTGAGGAAAGCAGAAAGGCCAAGTTTCTAGCTCCAACCACCTGTTTTCTCTTCTGGTAGGAATTAAAGTCTCCCTTGGAGAAGAATAGGGGGAAAAGAGACCAGAAATATCTGTTCTCCTTCCCTTTGAATCCCACACTGGCACTTTTATGCCACTTGTAGAGGACAGACTTCACTACAAATATATATAATATAAATGGGAGATAATCTCAGAAGGAAGGCATATCAGTGAAGTGAGCTGGAAAAGGCCTCTTGAAGTAGGGAAGATTTGAGCTGACATTTGGAGGAAGCCAGGACTTGGCAGAGGTGAGAAGGGAGAGCATTCCAGGCATAGGGGACAGCGTTTCTATTCCAGGAGCTACAAGTAGGACAGCATGGCTGCAGTGTAGAGTATGAGGAAGAAAGAAAGGTGTAGAAAGACTGGAAAGGTGGGAATGGGGGTGGTGAAGAAATTTAAAGATAATCAGAGAGTTTTGCATTTGATTCTGGAGGGATGTGGAGGATGGGGTGAGGAGGTGACATGGTCAGACGTGGGCTTTAGGAAGGTCACTTTGACAACTGAGCAGAGGCCAGATTGGAGTAGGGAGAGCTTGGAGATACGCAGCCCCTCCAGCAGTTGTCTAGGTCTGAGGGGATGAGGCTCTACACCAGGGTGGGGGCACTGAGAGGGGAGAGATGGAACACACAGGTTCTAGGAAGTTAGAGAATACAAGATTTAGCAGCCCATTGCATGAGGGTTGTGGAGAGGGGAATGGATGATGACAGTGAAATTTCAATTAGTTGGACAACGGTGGTGTCCTTGCTGGATTTAGGAGGAAAGATGAGTTTTGTTTTGGACGTTTTGAATGTGAGCTGTCCAAAAGGAAGCTGGTGATATATGACTGGAGGGGCTGGATAAATCGACCTGAGCATCATTTTCATTGAGATGACTCATGTTTTCCCTGGGAGCTGGTGAGATCACCAAGTGAAAGAGTATTAAAGAGAGCTACTAGGACTGTATCCCCAAGAGATCATAAAAATGGGAAAGGGTCCCACATGTACAAAAATAATTATAGCAGCACTCTTTGTAGTTGCCAAAAACCAGAAATCAAGGGGATGTCCATCCATTGGGGAATGGCTTAATAAATTATGGTATATGAATGTAATGGAGTAC